>JAKUCV010001308.1:0-55776 GCA_028386065.3 Turnera subulata
TGGAGTAGTAAGCAGCAGCCAACGAACATCGTACCTGAACTACGATCAACCAAACCTACGGGATGAAACCCCGCAGGCGAGGGGTGAGTCCGAAGCGCTCACCGACGAAAGATAAACAAAGATATATTCAACCATAACACTTTCGAAGTATTCACATCAAGCACATCAATAAGCACAGACAATCACGACACAAGGAAAAACACTATAACTTTTATACCAAGACCAAAAGAATGCTAAATTATTTTCTTATTACCAATTTTTATCTTCCGGGCCCCGTCACTGGACAAGCTAGGGTCGTACCTGGTTATTAACTAATTCTGGATGCCAGGCCCCACCACAATCCGGGATCAACATCCCAATATCTCAAATCCGGGGTCAACACCCCAATATCACAAATTCGGGATCAACATCCCAATATCACAAATCCGGGGTCAATACCCCAACCAACAAACCCTCTGGCAAGACATCACAGAACTAGTCTCTAACCATCTAGTCGTACCACTACTTTCCAAGTGACAAATATATCATCAACTCAATTTTCCAGTTCAATCTATTACTCTTTCATCATTTTTCTCAATCTCTATTATCTCAGATTAATCCAAATTTCATTTAATCAACAATCACCAATCTTTCACACTAAACAGCCCAACAAAATTTCCATCACAGCATATACAAAACTAACACATTTCTACAGCAGCATCAACAATTCCACAACAGTCATGTAACAATCAGCAATTATTCTAGCAGATCAATCTAGCAACAGATTACACAGACAACTAAGGAACAAGCACAGCATTACGGGCACATATCAGGGTTTATCTATCCTCACCTTAGCCGATATCAAGTCTGGTACTGTCCAACTGACTCCAAATCCGGCTCCTCAGGTATCAGCTCGTTATCAACTCCTATATCAAGCAAATAATATGCACATATAAGTGGTATGCATGTCATGCTACTACTGTATTTACGAAAATTAGATACGGACTTGTCTCGGTTACTTCCCCGGGTTATTTTTATTTTCGTCACAATTCTCCTTTTATTCGTAAACGTCAAAATAATGCTATTCTTATACCTATACCTACTTCCGGATATTATTCCGGTACCATACCTATTTGATAATACCCTTTCCGATTTATTTCCACAGACAAGTATTCCCAAGATTATTAATTACTATTACTATTACTATTATTATTCCCATGATTATCTCTTCAATTATTCCACTATTTATATTTTCCTAGATTACAAGTTATCCTTATTCCCCAAAATATACCTATTCTATTTCCATAATATTATTTATCCTAATTACACCCCTTTCTATTATTTTTCTCCAATTAATTTTTTTCTCCAGAATTTCCTATCCATTCCAAAATTTATATTTATTATCTTTTCTCTTTTCTTCTTTCTCTTCTTTTTTTTTTTAATTTTCGGGCTGGGCCAAGTCCAAGCCCAACCCAGCAGACCAAGCTCAGGCCAAGGCAGGAGCCCAGGCGCAGCAGCCCAGCAGCAGGCCCGTGCCAAGGCTGCCAGCCTTGAAACCTCAGCCCAACCGGTTCAAATAGCCCAAATGCCCAAGCCCATGACACCCTAGCCCAAACATTTAGCCTAAACCCAAACCTCAAGCCCACACCTAAAACTACCCATATCCGTTTCCCTCTCGCGGGTCATCCCGACCCGTACTCCTCACACCCGGGTCGTCACCTTGACGGTTGCTCACCTTGGGGTTATGATCTACGGCGGCGCGGGGACGGACGGAGCAGACAGACGGCGCAGGGGAGGAGGTGGTGACGCGATGGCGAGGCGTGGCGCTCCGGCGTCGTGCTGCAGTCGCGGTGGTCGTCGCTGCAAGGGTGGACAGCGTCGGATCCAAACGGAAGGGCCGTCGGGTCCTCAGCTGTGTCCGGCGCGTCGTGTGGCGAGGGCAGACGGCAACGGTCTCCTCGAGTCGGCGGCTGAGTGGAGACGGCGTCGGGGTGGGTGGTGAGGCGAGATGTGGTGTCGGTGGCGGCGGCGGCTGGGTGGTTTGGTGGCTGCGGGTGGAAAAAAAAAAAGAAAAAGAAAGGAGGAGGAGAAGGGAAGGAAACGACGGCGTTTCCTGGTGTGTGGGTGTGTGTGTTGATTCTTTTCTTTTTTTTTTTCAGTTTAAATTTGAGATGAGGAAAGGATTTGGATTCTAGGCAGTGGGTTTGCAGATTCTATGGAATGGCTTAGGCAGGAGAATGATGAAGAGTTGTTTTTTTTCCTTCTTTGCAGGTGAAGAAGAAGTTGGAGATGATTGCACTTGAAGGAAAATAAAATAATATAGACAGGGGTCACGTTCAGCACAGAGGAAGACAGGGTCTCACGGGCACACAGGAGATGGCGGCTGCTTTATGCAGTCGTGTCCCGTCCGGTCCAGAAAATATTGCTAGTACCCCATTGACTTAATCCCTGGCCCGATAATTCGAGGTTAAGCCTGACTTTTCTCGACATTCCGGGACCCGAAAAATTCCAACTTTGGTCCGGAAAATCCGTAGAAAAATCCCGAGCGTGGGTCAGGGCTCGGTTTCGGATTCCGAAGCGTAAATTACCGTTAATCAATTATTCAAGATTAATTTTAACAGTAATTAACTGTAAAAATAAATTTTACGATGACGGTAAAAACATAAAAATTACCGGGGCTGTTACATTAAGGTTTTTAAAATTTAAAATTTAAAGATTTATAATATAAAGTTGATAATTTCTAAATTTAGTGTTTCTGGTTTTGAGATTTAGGGTTTAAAATTTAGGATTTTTAGATTTAATATGTTTGGCTTACTACTTCATTTTTTATCCTAAATTTAAAATTCTAAAATCTATTATATGTAATAATATACATTTAATGGTTCGAATCGCTCTTTTTTATTTTTTATTATTTTATAAAGGATTAAAACGAAAATTTTAAAAAATTATGGGGACTAAAATAATATTATGTATACTTATAAGGATTAAAAATTCTTAAAATAACAGAAAATTTGACAGAAACATAGACAGGGACTCGTTTGGTATTCTTTTTAAACGTTGTAAGAGTTGAATGAGTTGTTTTTCTTTTTTTAGGACTCAAATGAGATTTCGGGAAAAGATATAGGACTCGTGGAGTTATTATCCCCATTACATTACACAAAAAAAAAGGTCTATCAACTAGTTTTTAATCATTGCCTTCTCCTTGTTGCAAATTTTCTCTTCTCCACATAGAGAAGTTACTTTTGGAAATGGAGAAAGGTTTGTTCGGCCAACTGTGGGGCTGCATATGAGGTGATTGAAATTGAATGATAGCAAAATGAGCATGGGGAGTTTCCTTTGTCAACTTAAATCATTAATTGCGTATAGTGAAGTGAACAAGAGAATTTTTACTCGGTTTCCACAGGTTGGACCATTTCCTGAACGCGTAGTTGAATTTCATTTCTCATCAGAATTGTAGCTCTATTTGATATTGTCTGAAACAAGAAAAAAAGGGAGCAACCTTGCAGCTTCAGGTAATAACGCACTACAATTAAAGGCTAGGTGACTAATTATGTGAGTTCAAGCCAAGAATTCCTTCTTTGATCGAATGCCCTAATTGACTTCGCATCCAGAGCAAGATTTTTTTTTTTTTTGAGAACTCAGTGTAACAATTCGGAATATTCCTACTTCTACTGACTAAGCTAGCTTGCTTTTCTGGATTTTAAGGTGTGCACTCACGTTTACAACATTTCTTGCACTCTCCCTAGTAATCGCTTGCAAGGATTATGAGTAGATGATCATACTCATGATGCTACATATATAATTATATTCTTGCAAGAATATTGCATTAATACATGTTAGAATTTGGTTTTGTGAACATATAGATTGAGACGTGGACTTCAACCCAAGACTTTTGGCGTCGTTTCCAAACCTTTGGACTGAAGATATGTAACGACCCGGGTAAAATTTTTGAGATTTTACCGAGTCGTTTTAACTTTTACAACGGTAAATAGATTTTAACGTTGTAATCGAGAATTCTACCGCACCGAGTTTTCCAAATTTTACCGGGAATAACCGAGCTCCGTTTGGATTGCCAAGGACATACGACGTTTTGGAGTATCTGCGTAACCGAACCTCGGAATTAACTTTCGAGAATTCTACACGGCTAATCGAGCCTCGGTTTTCAATTCCGAGACTTGGACAACGCTCAGGGGAATTAAACGGATTTTCCGAGCCCAAGTTGTATTTTCGGGCTGGGACGGAATTTCGAAAAGACGATTATGCCCCTAGGATATTTTGGAACACAAGAGAAGCATGAAGGGCATATAGGTCTTTTGCTGGCTCAGATTTTTCTGCCTAAACCCACAATTATTAATAAATATTTTCCTTTTTTATTTTTTTTATTCTTTCCTTTTCCACCCACTACCTATTGTCTTCCCATTATCTTCCATCTTTTCTTTTTTTTTCCTTATCTTTTTCTTTCTTTCCAGCCTCAATCGTGTCTGCCTCTTGTCTCCTCCTCTATTTTTCTTTTTCCTTATTTTCTTCTCCTCCACTTTCTCTTCTCTTCTTCTCCTCCTAGGCATCACCGGCCGAACCCAGCTCTTCCCCTTCTTTCCCCTCCTCCTCTTCTCTTCCTCCTCCTCAAATCCACCGCGCCGGCGCCCCTGCAACAAGCCGCCGCCTGCACCCTCCTGCCTCTGCCTCCTTTCCCCACCACCACGCCGACACTGCCCCTTCTCTTCTCCTCTCCTCTTCTCCACGGCCGCCGCCGCCGTTTCCTTTCCTCTCCCTCACCGCCTCCACCTTCGCCACCCTCCTCGCCCCCTGCAACCTCCTCGCGTGCAACCGAGGACGACACCAGCCAGCCGCCGCCGATCTCCTTTCCTCCCTCTCACTTCCGGCTTCATCCTTCCCCTCTGCAGCATCACAAGACGCCGCCCCTGCTTCTTCTCCTCTCTTCCTTCCCAAGTTCTCGCGCCGTCGTGGTAAGAAACCGATACCCTCTGCCCTCGTGTGACGGGTTGAACTTGGTTTTGTTGGATTGTGACTAAACGGGTTTTCAATTGTTTGTTGTGTGGTTTGGGTTGTTGTTTGTTTTTGGTGGATTGTGGCTCTGCGAATCGGGGTGGTTGGGGCTGTGATTTCTCTGTTGATGTAGCTGTGATGTTAGACGCGGGTTGTACGAGCTAATTGATGGCGTTGAAGGGGTCTGTGTGGCCGTGGGATGGTGTGCTTGGCTGGCTATTCTGGTGCAGTGGGTTGGGTGAATTGTTGAATGAAGAACAGTGAACAGTAGGCGTATTGGGGGACTGCGTGAACAGTGCTTGGCCGGAATCCGGCGAGGTTCCGGCAGCCTCGAGATTTTTCCGGCGAAGCCTCGGGATTTTCCCGGCGAACCCGAACATGGACTTTGGGTAATTATCGGACCTTATGGACTATTTATGAACCATTAACGAACTCGAGCTATATTAACGGACTTGAACAACTAAAACGGCGATTAATTAAGCAATTAATTAAGTTAATTTATAATAACCAATAAATTTATTTTATGCTTTGCTTAATTTTTAGAATCATGTTAATATTAGTATTATCCTTCGTTGGGCTAAAAGTTCTATCGAGTTAATTCTTAATTTTCTTACTTATATCTAAAATTGAACTTACATTATAAAGGATTACGTATAAATAAATATAATTCTGTAATTATAAACTAAAATGATGATAAATATGGAATTAGTTTATTTACGGTTGTTGTCTTTATAAATATATGTAAATGTATATACATACACACGGTCGTATGTGATTTACTAAGCATACACATATTTTATAATAACTACCTCTTTTAGCATATATATACATGTAATTAAGAAATTAACAATTTAATTTACGAGTTAAAAATGATATTATTCTATTTGGATTTAACTGTATATTTATAAGTCTTTTACATAAACCATACAAAATCTATTTTATGGCTATGCCAGGATTGTTAATTTACCGGAAGTAATTTACTAACGTAACAATGGTGTTATTATTTTACACTATCGGTTATGTGCATACATGTGTTTATTGTATTATATTTACTTTAAATGACTAGAATAGTACCGACTATAAAAAAAAAGGTATGGTTATACATAACTTACCTAATGAGTATGTATTTGACGCGAGCGTCTAATGGGCCGGAATATCGGCTTGGATGCTCGGATTCGGATTTAAGCTCGGTTCGATTTTAATTCAAAATTAAGTATAATTGGTATAACGATTAAAGAGGCTAATATCATATTAAAGAAAAATTAAGGAAATAATAGTAATTAGATTTGGTATAAGACAAGCCATATAAAAATTTCTAAAACCGGCATCATGCATGATCATTACTATCTGTGCATCATATGTGATTATTTTTGTTATAAATATAGGAACATCGAGGCTTAATCGGATGTCAATTTTCTGGAGTACCAGGTGAGGATATAAACTTATAAACTTCGGTATGCTGCCCGTGGTACCCTGAATGTTTGATTGATCGTTTTTCTTATATGTTATCTTGTTGTGCCTGTCATGTTATTGCTGGCTACTATTGTGATCATTGTTATGTGTTTGATGACTACTGTGGTTGATTATTGAACTTTGTGACGTTGATGTGAATATTGTGATGTTCATACGAGATACGAGATATTTGAGTTAATTGTGACAGTGACCCGATAATGTAACATTGTGATTGGTTTCCCAGAGGAGCTGTGAGGCTGAGAGCCTGCTCGGAAACGTGTATATGATGAGTTACTGTTGGACAGTGGAATAAGAAATAATAATAAACAGTGGTAATAACAACTAGACATCTAGGTTGTCACGTGACAGGTATTGGTACGGCCAGATGGTAGTCGCCCTGTGATTTGTGATATGATAGGGAGGACTGCGTGGACTCCCGGCTGAGGACTGCGGGACTCAGTTGATTTGTTATAGGAAGGACTGCGGGACTTCCGCCGAGGACTGCGGGACTCGGTTATTTGTGATATGATTTGTGATATTTATGGATTAACGGGGAGTACCCTGGGGTTAGCTAACCTGGCTACCAGGCACGGCCATTACTTATTACGTGACAGGGCCCAAATAATAAAATTGGTAAGTCTATCGTCTAGAGTCAGTGAGTTTATGAGATTAGCTTTACCATGAAAAGTCTGACGTGTAGTTAGTACAGGTAAATTGATACCGATACTATGTTTGTGCTTGCTGTGCTTCTATTGTTTTCTGTGTTGGCTTGGGTGTATTTGCGGTTGTATGTATACTGTGGTTTATTTGTTTATCGGTGAGACAGTGGTTGGTCTCACCCCTCACACAGTTCCTGCAGGTTAGGTTTGCATACCGGCGGCTGTGGCGTCACCTCGGACAAGACTCGGATCCAATAGCATGCATTGTGTCTTGCATATAAAATGTTACTGAATATCTAGAAATGCTTCCGCTGTGCAAATGTTGATGTCCCCACAAGGTGACGTAGTTGTGATTTTGATTGTCTATTTATCTTTTTATTATTATGTGTTCTTGCTTCTGTGATATGTTGGCCACGTGGGGGTACTGTTTACTGTAATTACTGTTAGTCGGGTAAATTTAGGTCAGGGTGTCTCAAGATATTTGTTTTTTTTTTTTGGGATGGTAACATTGCTGTTGATCGACGAAAGATCAAAAAAATCAAAACATTTTTGTATCATTAGATAAGAATCTTTTGATGAGGTCGTTTTCTTTTGTTTTTCCTCTACTCTCAATAACAACAACTCCAAGCACACCAAATTCATCAAATGACATCACCTACATTGACACTCCAACTATTCTTCACAAGCAATAACATATGCAGCGACAAAAAAATCACATAGCATCATTAAACTTGAGTTGATTATTACACTACCAATTGAATGGGGTGTCCATAAAGGCACGTAGTCTGTCATTGTTTTTCCTATCGTTTTACGTTGGTGTTTACCTGAAAAGCTTGACCTGAACCATGCAAAGAGGACTGCACTAAAAAAAAAGGCAGTAAAAAAAAATGCCCGCCATGCAAAAGCAAATAAAGACATCTCATCTCATTATTGATATAAAATTGTAAGCCTTTCTTTTTCTTCTAAGGAAAGTGATAAGAAAAAACACGTCTATGCTTGCGCTGAAAAAAATGTATTAGAAAGAATTAACAAGTAGTAAGCGAGGAGCAATTTGGAAACAGCTAGAAATACACTGGTTCAAGATTTCGAACTTCATCAAGTAATTGTCACAATCGCTTTCTGCTCTATGTCCTGTTCTGAAAAAGATACAACCTTTTTTCCAGCACTTTGTCATCTCAAACAGTTATTACGGATATATCAGTGTGTGGAATTATAGATAATGTGCTCCTAGCTGATCAAGAATTATTTAGAGCACTAGGGTTTTGATTGATATTTACAGGGTTGCTTTTGCTTTATGGGAGAAGAGATGTTTTTGCAAGAATTTCTTTCCAACTTGGGGGACAAGACATGGTTGAGGTCTTTGCGGGGATCAAGAAAGTCATTGCAGTGTGGGGCTCTCATTTTACTTTTCTCACCTTGGTAAGCAAGAAGAAAAAATTTAAAAGCTGTAAATATGAGTCCATGATGAGCCTTAAAACAGCATCCAAAAGTGCGGAGACTGCTTGTCACAGAGAATATATCATCAAAGAGTTGCATGTAAAAACAAGGATGATGGGCATAATCTGGATTCGGCTGAACTTCTAGTTAAATTGGTCAAACTTGATTTTATTATGAAAAATTAGGGTCGAGCTTGCAATTGTAAAGTCAAGGAAAATATGTTATATAGGGTGAAATACTTGATTAAAGAATGCATCAAACCAGAGCAGCTACAGATATATATTCTATTGCTAATCCCAGCTAAGCAGAGCATGGTCGTACGTATAATGGTACTGAGCAGGAGAGAGCTGCTTATTCTTTTGGGTGTCTTTTTGTGCTTACCTTTTACTCACAAGACAAATTTTACTACGTTGCATATAGGAATGGGGTTGTTGAGTGTCCATTCAGTTCCGATTTTCCATGATTTCATCAAATTCTTATCCCACCTAATTGTGTTGCATGTAATTATATGCCTGCTAAGGGTTTGAAGATCCGCATTCCAAAAGCTGCCTAAGTAATTAATCTCTGAAAAATATTGCATGACTTGTAAGACAAATATGAGACCCATGTATTTTTCTTTTACCAAGTACATGTGATAAGAACAGTTCAATGTGTTGGGGCACCCACCTCTTATGGTTGGCACGAAGACTTGATACAACAAACCTCTGGCAAGTCTGCTTTTATGAGGCCTAAACAACTTCATTTTAAAAAGGGTTGGAGACAACTAAATAAAGGACAATGCATGTATGTATACAGCCACTAATCCTCAAAATTGGTAAGATGAAACTGAAACAGATGATGTAAAAGAATAAACATCCGGTTACAGTGACATGAAACCACTCCCTATCCCCAGCAAAGATAAAGCAATTTGCAGGGGAACTAGCATGTATGACAAACGTCTGGCACAAACGAGGCTATACTTGGACAGAGCCCAACATCCATGTATGACTAATTGATACCTCCTCAGTATCTGCCTGATGCAAAACTGTCCCTCTATTGTTGGCAAGGTAGGCAATAGAAATAGGAGGGCGTAGGTAGAATCAGGACATGGGAAATGAGAACCTTTGACTAGAAACGATCACTCCTGTTGTCCCTGGGAAAACTATGCAGGATGAGTGAGAGATTCAAGTCTTGAACCATAGCTGATGCCACCATAATGTTTTGAGTTAGGAAGTCTGCATCTAAAGTCAGTATCTCTTTTCTTGCAACTTGGGAAGCTAATCTATTCGGAATTCATCATTTTGCATCCTCAATCTCCCAATCAAAATGTGGGGTAGGATAACCATGCACGCCATGAACAGTGTGAACTGCAGCAAAGCAGACAATAAGGGGGCAAAAATAAATAATTGTAAAGCCAAACAGAAAAAAAGAGAGTTGAAGATATACCAGCAGAGGAAGGGTCAGGAAACTCCATATCGGCCATAAAGCAATGGAAAACCTAAATGAAAAGGGGTTCAGAAACAGGATAAGAGGACTAGAGATATCTCTGAGATCCAACTCGATTAATTAAAACTCAAATGGCTTCATTGGTTCTCTTACAAGCAAAAGGAGACAATCCCCAATAGGGTGACAAATGGCAATGCAGAAATACTTGCCCCCTCCCACTTCTCATCGAACCTCCTGACACTCCAAGCAAACATGCTTGTGTATAGGAAAATCCCAACGTTTAACATAACACCCACCATGCCAAGGAACAAAGGCAGCCTGCATTCAGATATTTAAAGATTAGAAACCACAAGAAGATCAAGAATGCTACAGATGGATGTCATATAATTCAATCAGAACACGAATAAGGTCAGAGACTGCCACTTAATATGAATACACAGTTCTGCCAACCACTTATTCATTTGTGTTCTTCCAATCCAGAATAGCCTCTAAATGACTATATATATATCAAGAACTCTCAAACTTGTTTGAAAAATTCTACGAAGCTCGATCAAGTGAGATATTTCAAATAAAATATTCAAACGTCACAATGTAGGTACAGTAGAAGTCCTTTACAAAGATCAGCACATAGATGGAATAGGTTTTTGATGTTAGCACACCACAAGAAACTGCAATGCAAATTTGCATCCTCGACCCACATGTTAAGCTATGTTCCAAACGGAAACATCTAAAGTGAGCAAAAAATTGAAGGCCCCAGAAACTTTAAAATCTTTTTGTATCTAGGTAAGTAGCAAACCATGATCATTAGTAGATTCTGTAACAAGTTCATGTTAAAAAATTCCAACTCTACAACAAATGAATAAGTCATTGCATGGAGTCAACTTATTCCTTTTAAAGCCCCAAACCCCAAAATTTTCCATCATCACACAGATTACAGTCTTCAGCTCCAAATTCAAACTTCAAATACTCTGCAGCCTCAAAAATTATTAGAAGTGTGGTCCAACAACTTCATGCAATAGTCGTTGCAGGCCATGGGCTTATCTTTATAAGCTTTGCTAGTTCAAGATACTTCAGTTTTTCAGGCAGCACACAAACTTTTATTAACTAATATTGTCTTTCATGAGAGTACGGCCCAGTACAAGTTGATGCCCAAACAATTGAAATCAACAAAAAATGTTGAAAATATGCATAGACTAAGAAGAAGATATTTTGGTCCACCCTATCTTCTATTGCATTTAGCTAATTTGGGTTTTTAAGTTGATATCAATATTTCATAAAATTTCAGCACTTAACTTCTTCCCATCCACATCGTTGACCTAGTCATCTAGCTACCACAATAGTTTGCTGCGTGAAGCTGACAACGCTGATTCTCTCCTAATATCCAGGGAAGACTTTTGGGGTACAAAGCCAACTCGCAGGACAGGCAAAGCTAGTCTTACAAGATAGTAGCTATTCAGAAGCTAGTATAACTGATGAGAATTAAAGAGCGCCATGCTATCCTGTCAATGGTGAATCTGATACATAAATTCACAAAGGAGTCATGTTTCCTTATTTGACTGTCAAGGCAACCCACCAATATCTCTAAGACAAGCGGACAAAAAGAATGGTATGCGAAAAAAAAAGAAGTCATGTCAAATCCTAACAGTGTTACAATCTCCTAAGAGTTTGTTTCTTAATCTGCAACTCAATTATCAGGGACTAATCCAGAGCAAGAAAGTGCTCAAGCCCATAATTGCCTGGTGCACAAACAATTTCTCAAAGGAAGTTAAGATATTAAACAGGCCAATGCACACCCGGTCCAGTCTCTTTATCTCTAAACAATTATGCAAATTTGCTACATGTACGTGCAACCACATGTAACTGCATTTTATGATGTGTGTTGAGTTCATAGAAATTTAATAATAACCGGTTATAAAAATATACATATATATACGGCTGCTTTTACATCTAGAAAGGTACTTCGATGTGATTGACCCTTGCATATATTTATGCTATCCCTATGTTTTTTCACAGGGACTGTCCTCCTCTCTGATCATTCATCACGTCAACAAAAGCAAGAAAAATCCAATAGCAGTTTGAATAGTATTCATAACAACAACCAAGTCCACAGTCTATAGGAAGCAAAATGAAAACAACCATTAAGCACCAAACACTCACCCAATGCTCCTATTAGACAAACAAATGAACAAACAACACCAGACAACAAAAAATGAATGATATCAGCCACATTGCATACCTCCTTATCCGATCATCATGCCACAGTAGAAAAATCAAATTGGAGCGGCGATCACCAAAGTAGATAATGAAAATTGCAGATGCAATCCAAATCACATTCTCAGCAATCTCAAGCCATGACCGAACAGGTTGCTCGGGTGGAGAAAACGGGCTGTGAGGTCTTGAGCACGCGTCATCTTCAAGATCATCCCCACTCGAGTTATAACCTTGGCTATGCCTCTGCCTCATGTATCCACCACCCGCAACCGGTGTCCCACCAGACATCTCCCACACTAACCAAAATCCTGAATCCCAATAACTTCCAAAACAAGAAAACTCGCCGCAGCAATCAATAAAATCAACCTATCAACCTAACCTCCTCGAATCCACCACTAACCAACGCTAAAGGAGCCCCTAAAATCAAGACCCAGCAACAAAATTCAATTCTCTGCACAACCTAACTAAACAATTCCCCTCCTCTCCTACTCATAAACCAAAGTACTAATCTTGCATCGGATATCCAATGCACTTTGACAAAAAACTTGATTTAAATGTCTTCTATACCAACAAAAAAAATACTAATCCCAGCAAAGAAAACCCACAAGAGAAATCAAATTCCTAAAAAAACCCAGCTCATAAAACGTCACCACTGAAGCAGAGGATCGAATAAGCAGATAAAAAACCCACCTAATACAAATTTTTCAAAACAAACCCGTGACGATCCCCCGCATGCTCTGCAAAACCCACGTTCCAGATTCGAATTCCCTTGGATACCCAGATTGTATTTTGCATCACAGATTGAAGGCAAAACCGTTGTCAAGGATTTGCATCGAGGGGCATCAAGGTCCTTTCCTCAAATTTGTAAGCTACCCCAGTAGGCAGCGTGGGTGCAGTAGTTGAACAGTGTGTGACGCGAGAGGGACAGAGAGATAGGGGAGACAGGAGAGAGAGAGAGAGTGAGGGTTTGTTTGTTAATTCGTTGGTCTCTGAATAACGTAAGAGGATGTTGTGAAGAATTAAAGAAGAAAAAAAAAAGGAATTAATTAATGGAGAGATTTTGATAAACCAACAAAAAGGAAGTGACGGATGGAGGTTGCCCGTTTGGGTTCGTTACGTGCGGAATGTGTGATTTGGAACCTTCTTGCATTATACTACTCTTTACTTTCCTCTTCCATTTATATTTTTGGGTGTTTAAAATAGATTTTTGGAGATTTGGTGGCGTGTTAATTAAAACTATAATATAATGTTTTGGGATAGTTTAAGACCATTAATCCAATACGTGTTGCAATCTGATTCCTTCCAAAAAGGGGGTTAAGTCAAAGACAATGAAACAAATTTTCCCGGCTTGGGAAGTAAGAATTCGGTGGTGGTGGAATCAGTGCTTTGCTTGGTAAGCGGCGGACCATGATCCCACGGGGAGCGTGATCATGATGATAATTGCCAACTTCCTAAATGGTGATGATTACCTGCTTTTTCAATTCAAAGTTTTCCGCAATAAAAGTGGAGGTTGTTTTTGTTATGATTCATGAGAATCCAATTTCCTTTTTGAAAAGTTTGTTGATAAGATCAAACAATGCAAAACGTGATTGTGATTAATTGCTATTATATGGTATGTACTTGGAAAAGATGTATAGTGACATCAAAAGAAAAAAAAAAAAAGAAGCATTAGTCTCACTAGTCACTAGAGAGGAAATTGAGAAAAGAAAGGTGGTTATATTGCTGTTTGCAGGCTAGGTTCTGCGTTCGTAAACCAAAAAAACATAGAAAAATAGAGAGAGGAGATACAATGTGAAGAATTATCAGAGTTTGTCGTCTTGTTGTTCCTAAAATGGCACTTACACATCTTTGCGTAGGAAAGCCAAATGCTTCCCATGCTCAGCCTGGTGTCTAAAGCGTCATATTCAAGCGTACAATACATTCAATTTTAAGTACGATGGTGTATGCTTCTCTATTAACTTTCTGACCAAAAAAAAAAAATTAACTTTCTGACCAACAAAAAATGTTTGGCAGTAACACCCATTGTCATTTTCTTTTCTGTCTTTTTTGTCAGAAAAATGTATATAATCTCATTAGGGATAATCAAAATACATTAGGGGGCGAACTAATGCCTTGCAGTTCCTTCTCCACAGTATCCTGCACCTCTTAAAGGGCTGTGTAGAACAGTTAAATTTACAATATAATCTTACAGGAAAATTACAAGCATCAAAATCTGTTTTTAGTGGTTGCCACCTCCATTACAAAGAGTGACCAAATCCATTAACGTTGAATGCAACACTTCCAGAGACAAATGCCCCAGGAATTTCCTATACTCGGATGCGCCATCTGGAGTATCCATGTGAAGTTTTCTCTCCTCTGCATAACCATCTTCCATCACCAACCACCAGGATATGCATCCTTGAATGTCGTCTGGGTCAACGTGTGCCACCAGACTAAGTATTTCACCCTGATCCAACTCAAAAGACAAGCATAGAAAGTCACGGTTTGCTTTTATTCCTACTGCAAGGGCTTCCTCATGAAGCCAGCGGATAACCTGGCTTGCAACCTGTTGAGCAAGTCAAGGACAAGAAAGTTAAGAGGTGAGGATAACATAAGATTCACAAAATTGGCAATCGTTCTCCCAATAGCAAAGAGCAAGTGAAAAGGCAAAAAAGAAGAAGACTACAACTGCGAAGTAATTGGAGCAGTTAAAGCATAACAGGACACAGTCACAATCGTCAGTTTAAGGTAGTTAACATAGATTTTCTTAGTATCTTCATGAAGATTCGTTTCTAGATCTCAATAGTACGACATCCATAGGAGAGAGTAAGGTTCCTCTTGCATCTTTTTCTTGTCTGTAAAAGAAAGTGTTGAAGGTTGAGACCAGCTGAGGGCACTAATGCTATTTCTGTGTTCCAAACATCTACGGCATCTAGAAGAATAGCAATCTCCTCTTTCCTAAACAATCTCATTGTATAACTAAAAAAGATAAATTTATTAGGAGACATGCCCACACAACTACACATACACATGCAAAATCAGATATTGCAGCCCTTTACAGGGATTACTTAACGTTGGATTTGCATCCACTGATAACTTCTGACTAATGGTGCCACAATAACTGCCATAAGGTATCTCATAATAAACAAGTGGAATGTCAATCACAACAAATGACCTTATCCAAACAAATTTTCGGTTTAGCAAGCTGTGCTGGTCTCAACTGTTAGGTTGACCATGTAAACAGGCATGCAGTGCAAAACCTGGTTCATTGTTCCATAATATGCAGTTCCTGATTTATTTAGAAACCAGGTAAATGCAACCACAACACATAAATTTACTAACCTGCTGCAGAATTATCACAGGAAGATCAGCCAAGTCACAGTCATATTTGTTTGTGGAACATGTATCCTCAGAAGTGCCATTGAATAGGCCAACAACGTTAGGAGCTCCTTCAGCTTCAATGCTGATGCTATCATCATTCACAACAACTTTAGTACGAAATTCTGATTTTGTAACAATCTTCAGGCTTTGGTCGTCACTTGTATATTGTTGTGTATTTGCATGGAGAATTGAATGAGGTATCTTCATGGAGATTGCCCATGAAGAACTCCTGGAGTTCCAGGTCGGATGAGATGTCAAATGAGCATATGGGACCCTGCAAACCTTTAAAAGAAGGATAACAGTTTAACAAAATTCTTGAGCAGAAAAAAAAATCATTCACCAATGTCTTTTAAGCAATGAGGGCAGTACCACTTTCTCGATTTCCGTAAGAGCTTTGGCAGAAAATATTCTGTGAGCCAAAGACATGCAGAAATGGCCCAGAAGACTAGAACCATCCTTTGCTTGCTGAGTAGATACACGAGAACCAGTGGAAATGTGTCTATCCTTTGCTCTCACAAACAACTGCTCATGAAAAATCTGTTGAAGGTATATCTCATAACTGATACAATTGAGAAAACCTGATTTTCTAGTAAGAGTCTCACGTTTTTCTTCTGCTAACTCCATCCCATCAAATGTATCTACAGGTGAAACTACAGATTCTGTGTTCTTTAGACCTACACCATCAACTGCTTTGTCATCTTGATTGGATGGCTCAAGGGATACATATACAGAGGTTCCTGGACTAATGTTCAGCCTAAGATAATTTTCACGTATCCCTGTCACATTGACTCCTGGTGATTGATTACATGCTCCTCGGTTCACCAATTCAAACACCTGGAACCACAAGATTACAAGATCATACAATTGTTGATAAGAAATTACCAAGAGAAGGGCAGGAGCAGGAGTGGAACGCACCTGCTCATCAAAGATTGCTCGATGAACTTTACGAAGAAGCGAGTGAGTTTCTTTGACACATTCATTATCACTCAAAGGTTCCTTCTCAGTTTCTTCTGGTGAATCCTCAACCTCAACCGAACTTTTTACCTTGTTGGAAGTCCTAGGAACATCACTAGAATGTACACCAAGAAATCCAAAATGAAGAGTGCGGCAAGAATTCGGAGGTAAATTTATAGCCAGCATGCCTGCCGAGTCATGATCAATGCGAATAGTAGATAAAGTAGACGGCCTAAAAACAGCTGCTGAATCATACAAAGCATTGTCAAAAAGATCAATGCTGAACCCTTCACTTCCAGGAGTAATTGATGCCACACGCTGCCGCTTGACTTTCCAGTTTTGCTGCAACCTATCAGCTCATCAGGAATAAAAAAGAGAACAAACTTCACGAAGGTACAAGCACATCCAGTGATAAATTCATCTCTATAATCTCACACACGGAATGAGAATACATTAAAGATCTATTAGCCAAGCAGAATAGATATACCGGATAAGAGCGCCATAAAATCGAGCTTCCCGAGCAATCTGCTGTTCGAAAGCTTTTGCAGACTGCTTAAAGTATTTACCAAGACTCTGCAAAAGCAAGAATGGAGAAGTGACTACACAAGTCACCAGATATCAGCAACAAGAGCAGCAAGATCACAAACAGTGACCGCTATTCCTCATTTAACAATCCTCAAAATATCGGCCAAAATCCAGACACTCTTAAGCATAAACCGACAGAGAACACTCAAAAAAGGGTAAAAGAGAAAAATACACGGTAGCATTGTAGCTTAGTTGCCGTAGACACGGAAAGATCAGCCAGAATCTCGTTAGGAAAGGGTTTCGGCCTGGTCATACCGGCCACTGTCACGGCGTCATTAGCTTCAACCTAATAAAAAAAAAACAATAAAATTTCGCCAAATCAACAAAACATTTTTTCAAAAAATTCCTCAAAAAAGGAAAAGCAAACGTGATAAGCTTAAATATCAAAATTGATATACAGGGTGAGGGGCTCTTACGGTGTTAATGAGGTCTATAATGACGGAGAGCTCCTGGTGAGCTAATTGAAGATTCTCCACCATGTTCTGCCATGGAAACGACGTCGTCGCGGAGGAGCTCTCCTTGGAGCTCTTCTTCTGCTTCTGTTTCTTCTTCTTGTGATCCTCCTCCTCCTTCTTCTCCTCCTCCGCTTCCCTCTCCACGGCCCAAGCGAAATCGATTCGCCGTATAAGCGAGACGGACTTCTCGTCGTACCCTACATCGCTGTAGCCAGAAACAAAACCTAAGTTTTTTTGAAGCTCAAATGGGATAGAATGAGTTTGTGTGTGTGTGTGTATGTGAAGTGAAGTCAGAGAGATGGGAGTGGTGAGGGCGGTTACGTTGGGAAGCGTTCGACGCCGTTTTCCTCAATTGATTCCAGTCGCTTGACGGGGAGCTTGTCCAGCGAGATTTCTAGGTTTCCGTCCATTTTTTTTGGATCTTCTGCACTCGGGGATTTTCCCGGAAAATTTCGCTACACAGAGATGCCAAAGAGAAAAGAGGGTCGTTTGCAGCAGGCGCAGTGCCTTGGTGCGTGCGGGGTTGTGGCTGAAATTGGAATTCCATTTTTTGCCCCTAGGAAGTTGGTAATTGGGCCACTGTTGTGGTATTGGTCTGGATGATGGGTATGGTCCAACAGTCGAGACCTACAGTTGAGCTTGGGCTTGGGTAAGTTTTAGACACTCTGGTTCTATCGGCCCAAACTCTAGAAATTGATTTTAATTAGGAATTCTTTATTTTTTCTTCAAACAAAATTGAATGGAAGTATGTGGGAATTAATTATAAATTTATTATATTATGGATATCCAAAAACGAGAAAATTCTAACTAACTCCAAGCCGGATAGTGAGCAAGTGTAGTTCAGCATAAATATATGTATTATAAATTTTGCTATATATTAGTACTGTTTTATATTTATTTTTTTTTTCACATTATAACTACTGAAGATTTAAATTTTGTGTGGTAGGTGAATTTTTGTTAAACCCAAGAATACTTTTATATCACATAAATAAGCATTCCATTTGGACAGTCAACTTAGCATCGCTATAAGCAGATCGATTTGAATAAGGCAAATTGCAAACCATGACCATCAATTCATATGAGACGTCCATGGTAAAGAACCCAGTATATGTTTGACAGCTCGAAGAAGGAACTCATGCAGTGGATGCGTGTAATGTATACTTAGAAACCATGTCCACAGGATGATAAATATTAGGCCCTTCGAATTAGGAGGATACGTATTGGAGGCCGCTAAGTATATATAGAGGAGATCAATATACAGTAGGATCTGCAAAATGTCAATGTCACCGGTGCCAAAATTACTTAACACTTTGCATGATTTTGTTACTTGTAATGATACAAATACCTTTCCCATATAGGTCAATTCTATTTTGTCCTTCTAAAAAGATTTAGTTTGGTGGACCAAGACCGGTCAATGGCCAAAACTTCCATCATCGATCGAAAATTTAAACAGTACAACCTTTCATATCTGGAACTAATTAATGTCTTAGCAAATCGTGACTGAAACAATTCCTCTCTTCCCATTTTGGTATCGCAATCCCGTCCGTAAAGGAATCCATGTACGCAAAGGAAATAGGATATCTTCCTTTTCTTTTTCCAAAATAAAATAAAAAGGAGAAGTATATAACTATTATATTACTAGTGTACAAAATATGTACCCAAAAGAAAGTAGTATACACAATAACCAAACAACGACGTTCCTTCTTGCTTTCGTTTGTACCGCAAATCCCCTTGGATAAATTAACGAAAATTAGTTCAGTTAGAAGCAGCTAAAAACCACTAGTTTTTTGAAAATTTCCTTGTCAATTGATATTTATTACGACAGGATTAATTAATTATCAAAGATTGGATTGGGCCTATCATTATATATAGTCTTTGATGTATTACGTACAAATATTGTCTACAAAAATAAAGTTTTGGTAAACTTGACGGGTTGGTAAACTTAATTTGTCGTAGGAAACGCTGGAGTCGACGTGTAATTAAACGTCAATAGCTATCGCAACAGAAAAAAAAACAACATGGACATCATATTATACTTATCCACCCAAAAAAAATCCCTCTATATATAAAACGCACGCAGCACAGCCGCTACAACATTCAGCATTCGGTGTCTTATCTTTTTCCAACCAAACTAAATTCTGTCATTTGAATCCTCCTTCCTTCCTTCCTTGAATTTGTTTTTTCTTCTGGAAAAGCTTGCAATATTCGTCTTTAATAAATATCTCGAAGAAGGGTTTAACATGGGAAATCCTTTGAAGCTCAAGTCATTGAATCACATATCGCTTGTGTGTCGATCAGTAGAGAAATCTCTCGATTTCTATCAAAACGTTCTTGGATTCACGCCAATCAGAAGACCTGGATCATTCAACTTTAAAGGTGCATGGTAAGTAGTATTGTGCCGATCGAATTAAGCCTGAAGTTCAATGAGAACTGCATGCTTGGGTTTTGTTTGGTTAATATTGCCATTGATTAACTTTTGCATCTTGTTTTTTGACATGGCGTAGGTTATTCAATTATGATATGGCTATACATTTGTTACAATCTGAAAACCCCGAAAGCATGCCTCAGATTGGCAAGATTAATCCCAAGGATAACCACATCTCCTTCCAGGTACGTATTTCCCCCCCCCTTTCCTCTGTATTCACACATTAATTAGTCATGTAATATAAGCTGAGACAATCAGTTCTAGCTCAAATTAACCAATTAATTAACGTGTGATAAATATTGACTGGCAGTGTGAGTGCATGGGAAGCGTGGAGAAGAAATTGAAAGAGATGAGCATAGAGTACGTAAAGGGCAGGGTGGAGGAGGGTGGAATCTACGTTGATCAATTGTTTTTCCACGACCCAGATGGCATTACCATCGAGATTTGCAACTGTGACTGCCTCCCAATTGTTCCACTAGCTGCTGCAGATGATCATGCCAATATTGCACCTAGTTCATGCTTACGTTTAAATTGCAACATCCAAAAACAGCAACAGCAACAACAACAACAACAGGTTTAACAAACTGTGGAGACAAAATTAAACAACAGCAAGTAGCTAGGGATGTTGACTTGTGCTGAATTGCCGGATCCAGAACTATCGTTCTTGGTCTAATTGATAACGTGATTGTAATGGATACGATGAGTATAGATGTTACAGGATTGCATAAAATAATTTTGTACACCCCGGATATCAATCCACAAATATATTGTATATACATACTAGTTATTAATTTAAACCGATTCCCTGGTGCCTTTTGACCTAAGGTTGTTCCTTTTTGTTATTTTAATAGATTCTTCATAGGGAATTAAACAGATGGCCCTGTTATGGGGTTAAAAAGATTTTTATGTCCCTCCAGTTTGTTGATTTTGGGTTCGTTGTCCCTCTTAAATTTTTTTCACTCATATTGTCCTCCTACTCGTGTTTTACCGGGACATGTTGTCCTTTTTACCCTTAATAGCAGGTAATCGTCATAGTTCTGCCACCTGCCACGGTGGACCCACCTTAATCTATTATTTAATTATTTTTTTGTTTTCTCTGACTAAATATTATTTTAAAATTATAATAAATAAATTATTTTACATAAAAAAATCCAATTAAAATTCTTCTTAATTTTCTTATATCCTACCCAGCAGCCGAAAAAAAAATACTTTTTTTTTGGTTAAAAAAAATACTTGTTTAAGTTTTAAGTGGATTTCTTTCTCTCTTTTTTTCATAAACAAAACCCATAATTAGAAAAGTAAATCAATGCAAATCCAATTCGTTGAGGATTATATTGAATCTGTCCACCTTCCTTGAGAAACACACATCCGTCAAAAGATCTATCAGTCTCATATTCTTCTCCAATCCTCTGTTTGGTCTTTTTAGAAAAGTAAAGAAGAAGAAAAAAAACTAAAATCACTACCAAAGATTAAGGCAAAATGCACCACGGCTTAACATCCCCAACTCTTTTCTTTTTTTTTTTTTTCTCTCCAAGCAATCTAAACAAGCAGAGATGAAACGCCCCAACCCGTATTTACCGTACACAGTAAACACGTGCCGGAACTGTGACAACCCAACCAAAAAAACCAATCATAACAAGCCCAGCATACAGTGTGTACAACAGAAACTCGGGCCCAACAACCCAAAATAGGAAACATCTAAATAACAAGACCGGCCCAATGGCCCAAAAATATCAATAAAATGCACAGCGGAAGACTTAACAACTCACTAAACACTGTATGCGACACAGATGCAAACTATGGATCCAAGTCCTGTCCAAGGGATAACGCCGCAGCCTGTCTGGAATGCACCAACCTGTACCAAAAATAACTCATTCTACGGGATGAAAGCCCGCAGGTGAGGGGTGAGTCCGAAATGCTCACCGACGAAGGAAAGACAATCAATATGCACACTAAAATTACTCAAGTCGAAAATACAGGCTAAACAGCCCAACCAAAAGACTCGACCCAAATTTGGTCCAAGACCAAAAAAAGACTCAAATAAAATCCAATTTTTCAATTTTATCTTTCCGGGTCCCGTCACGGATAAGCTAGAGGTCAAACCTGGTTATCAACACATTCCGGGTGCCAGACCAAATCCAGAGAACCCAGGGATCGACATCCCAAAAATAATCATGGGATAGACATCCCAAAAATAATCACGGGATAGACATCCCAAGCATAGACATGTTTATCACAAGAACCCAGGTCAAGGCCACCACGAAACAGTCTTAAACCATCGAGTCGTACCACTACTTACCACGTGACAATTATATTACCGTCATCAAAATCAAATTGTAGGGATCGACATCCCTAACCAAGATACCGGGATAGACAACCCTATCCAAAAATCAAGGATCGACATCCTTATCTCAAATTATTAATTAATTCCGTTATATCTTAAATCAAAACGACACAAGGATAAACATCCAAAACCAACATGGGATAAACATCCCGACCACAATCACAACAAATGCATCCAACAACAATGCAATAAACATCAAGCACAATAACTGAGTAATACAGGCACATATTGAAGGAAAACCATCCTCACCTTGGCCGATTACCCAACTCCGGAAACAATGACCGGTCCGACACCGGCTCCTCGGGAAACTGCCCGATATCCAAACCTATACAGCAAAACAATACATACACATAAATGCACATAATCGGTATACTATGATGCCAAAATGCGAAATAACCCATCCCGGTTCATATCTTTTATTATTATCTTTTACCGAAAATATTTTACTGTACGTATTTCCGAATATAATTTCGGTACCATACTTTAATTAAAACTCTCTTCAAAATAATTTCATAAAATAATTATAATTTTCCAAAATTATAATCTCCATAATTTTTCCAGAAAAATAATAACGTATTTATAATTTTCAGAAAATATATACATAGTATTTATCTTTTTCTAAATATATATAGTAATATTTTCCAACATAAAATATAATTATCTTTAATTTTCAAAGTACATGTATATATATAATTTCCACAACCATAATTTTCCAGAGAAAATATTACATATACTAAATTTCCAGAAATTATTTTCATGGTATATATATATTTTTTCCCAATTAGTAATAGTTTTCCAAAACATAACTTAATTATTTATCAAAGTATATATATTTATATTTTTATCAAAATACCAGAATTAAATTGAACATAATTTTCTCAAAATAAATATATTTTTTTCTCAAAATTAATTACCAGAATATAAATATATATATATATATATTGTTTTTTTAAAAAAATAAACGGACTGGGCCATGAATAGTGCCGGCCCAGACCAAGGCAGCAGGCCTGCCAAGGTTCTGCCCAGCACCAGCCCACAGCCCGAGTCCAACAACAAAACCCAACCCACTGTTCGCGACCCGTTTACAATCAAATGGACCTTTGCAAAACCCGGGTCTTACCTCCGGGTTGCAGCGGCTGGGGACGACGGCAGCGAGCGCGGGAGGAAGGGCGAGCACATCCACAGCAGCGGCGGACGAGGGCGGCCCCATGGGTGGTGGAACGGCGGCGCTGCGTCGTCGGCGTGAGGCGGCAGCCGTGGAGAAGTCAGATCCGCGGGTCTGCTCCTCGGGTCGACAGCGCGTCACGGCGAGTCTCGCGGCGGAAGGAGGAGGAGGCGACGGGGTTGAGGTCGCGTCGGTGAGGGGAAGCGGCTGGTGGCGGCGGTGTGGCGAGACACGGCGGGGAACGGCTTCGTGTGCACAGTAACCGAGAGCTCCGGAGTGGCTACTGTTCCTTCCATATTTTTCTCTCTTTTTTTTGTATTTTCTTTATTTCTTTTCTTTTCTTTTTCTTTGATTTTCTTCTTCTCTTCTTCTCTTCTGTTTCTATTTTTTTCTATTTTTCTTTTCTTTTTCTCTCATTTTCTTTTCTTTCTCTATTTTCTGATTGGTCTTTTTTTTTTCATTTACTCTTCTCTTTTTCTCCTCTGTTTTTCTTTTTTTTTCCTATTTCTTCTCCTTTTTTTTTCTATTCTTCTTTTCTCTCTTTTTTTCTCTCTTTTTCTTTTTCTTCCTCTCCTCTCTTCCTCTCCTTCTGCTTCCTTCTTTTTATAGACGATGAACACTGTTAAACCTGTGATTCATCAATAATGCAGCCTGTCTGCATTATTGAAGCGAGTCCGGTCCGGACCAGAAAATAACTAATACCCCCTTAGTTATTTTCCGGTGTGATTTTTCCGAGAATTCCGAAACCTGAAAAATACCAACTTAGGCCCGAAAAATCCACGGAAAAATCACGAGCGCGGGAAAACTCTCGGTTTCGAAAAACGACTCCCGATTTACCTTGAATTAATTACCCAAGATTAATTCAACAGTAAATCACGGTAAAAAGACTTTTACAGTCCCGGTAAAAATCAAAAATTTTACCCGGCCTGTTACAAGAGATACACAAACATAAAACCAATGGTAGATTGGACAAATTTTGAAGACTCTTTTCGCAGAATCAAAAGAGTCCACTAATCTATCCTTTCTAGAACTGAAATTCTTTTGAAAGAGGGCACCATCATCTTTTGGATCTATCCTCTACCAATCCACATCTATACCCAACAACCACGACAACCCAGCACCATGATCCCAAATCCAACCAAGTAAGCCATCAACAACCATTAATGAATACAAATCCACCACCATCACAGACGACAAAACACGATTAAAGAAACATGAGCTGGTCAGCAACAGCGGAGGAGGAGGAGGACGAGAGTTTAGATCCAGCCACAACTTGAAGCGGGGCACATGTGCAGCTTCACCCTACTCATGCTTCTTCTAATGTCAAGTGTTGTCACCAAATTGATCTGCATGCAGCGCTTCAGGTCGGACGGAGACGACGACAGAGGCGGCCGACGGGGAGTGTGGGTTTGTGGCGGTAGGTTTGTTACGAGAGGGGGTGTAATTTTTTTTGTTCTCTTATTTGATTTTTATGTTTTGGAGAATTTAAATACGAATTTTTAAAAATTAATATTTGGAGTAAAAGGTTAAAAATAATTTAAAAAATAAACTGGGATCCATTGGAGACGTGTCATCATCACGTTAACCTAACCGGCTATAATATGTTAAAGGGACAATCTGTCCCGGTAAAACAGAACTCCAAGAACAATATGAGTGAAAAAAATGAAAAGGGACAACAAATGCAAAAACGATAAAATGGAGGGACACAAAAAAGTTTTTTTACCCCCTGTTATGGTTGATTAAAAATGAGTACTCTGCCAAAAAAAAAATTAAAAATGAGTATTGAAGGCATCTGGTTCAAACAAAATCATTGACACAGGAAAACAAAGGGTAAGATAACTATCCACTAGTACATCAGTTTATAAAGGAAAATAACAAAGATTAACAAAAAAGATCACCAAAGCAAACCAGGCTAAGGACAAGCAAATTAAACCAAAAAATTAAGCCAAACCGAACCTACAGGTTGCAAGATTTTGATAAAGTAAGAAAATTGGTACTAACTTTGGGCTTCTGCCCATCCTTATCTACCAAAAAAAAAAAAGGAAATTGGTACTCAAGTTAATGTCATTGGGCCAAATAATCATGGCTCCACAAAAACCAGCTTCAATTCGAACGACTCGATCGAACTTATGACCTCCTTTACTTTTTCGAAAAGTTATTCAAACTTATGACCTCTTGGATGAAAACTTGATAGAGATGCCATTACTATTGGCTGTGAAGATATTTTGCTAGAAGCGATGCATATATCACATATTGTTGTAAAATATGAGATTAATCTTGATGTTTAGATGAAGAAGAAAGGAAGGAGAGTAATGGGAAGAAGAAGAGATGATGAAAGGAAGAAGTAAAGTTTCGGTTCATCAACCTATTCTCTGTAGTATTAGTTTATATATAATACAAGTAGGTGGAATAGTAATGACATCCAAAAATACGTTTTATAACACTCCCCCTTGGATGTCATTGTGTATTGGGTAGAATACACTTAGGGAGTACTGCCTCATTAAAAGCCTTACCAAGAAAAACCCAGTGGGATAAAAACTTGGTGAAGGAAAAAAGAGTGCAGTGCGTATTCTACTCCCCCTCATCTTGACCTCTGTTGATTCCTTGATATCGTTGCATGCCAACCGTCCTTGTCAGCTTCTGGTGACGTGTGTGTTGTCTGATCACTTTGATACATCATTGCTTTAATTGGACAGAGTCGACAGCATTATCTTCATGATTTTGTCGTTGGAGCGTCCATCTTGTCATCTTGCTTTTGTAGTCCCAATGATATTGTAATATCTTGTGTAAAGTTGTAGTTGATGTTCGTCTCTGCTTTATGTGGACTAAATAAGGGATCTACATCTGCAAAAATCAACTTTACTCTCTTTCGAGTTTACTGGATTACACATTTGGTATTTCCCCGAAGATAAGAGCAAATACATATCTTGCTAATAGGCTTAAATCAAAAGCTTCAGGCTTTATGTTACAAGCAATACATATTGCACTAAGACAGGGTACTCCAAGACCAGTCTGATAGCACGGTATTTGGAAACCTCTTCTGGGGTTCTAATCACTAACCATATAGATATCAGCATAAAATTTATCCATACTCAAAAATGATTTAAACTCAGTTTAATTTTTGTAATTTCCCAGGAATTAGTTGCTTCAGGCAACTGGGATCCTGCAGGGATCTTTATGTATATCTCACAACTTATGGATCCATAGTAGGCTGTAAAAACATTCATTAGATGCATTTCTAATTCTTTATATAATGCCAGACCTTTCAAATAATTGCATCCACCACAAGGGAGTTAATCTCCTCATAATAAATACCAGATCGTTCGGGTAAAACTTTGGGCAACCGTGCTTTATATCTCATTTATATTTTCCGCACAAATACCCATTTTTCGACCGATCAATTTTACACCATCTGGTGTACGGACTACAGTTCCGATAAATATCTCGCTTCGCAAGCGAGTCTAACACAACCTCTAATTATATCTCTTTATTTTGGCCAATCATATAGTCCCTACATTCATCAGTAGGTTCATGATCCTCTATTTTAATATTTAGCGCTATAAAAATTCTATTCCGTCGACGGTTATTTATCGTCGGTTCCATCTTACTTCTGACACTGTAATTGAGATCTCATCATATTCACTTATTTCATGTACCTGAGTTACTTCTGGAACTTTATCACTTTGTGTCAAAAAATCAACCTCTTCTAGAGGACTTTTAATTCAAACCTCTACTAGAGGCCATATTTTCTTACTGGGGCCATCTTATCACATTTGCTCCTTTTTCTCTATTGAGAATTTCTTTTCTTTTTGGAATCGGGTATAAACTATAGATTCATTTGCATACTTATATTGTTCTTCAGGAACATCAATTTAAACATGAGCATTTGCAGCTGGTATATGGTCACACTTAATTTAAATGTGTCTGGCAATTACATATCAATTTTTTGCAAATAAATCATCTTCTTTTGATTATATGAGGATCATCATTCATATATATAATGCATTTCAATAATCTTGAACCAGCTGCTTCTTTCCTCCCCCTTATGTTGGGTTAACTCTATCATCAAATTAACATACCCAACATACACAACATATATTCCCAATCTTCTTTAAGGACCAACAAAACAAATACTGTGGTGGAGCATTTTTATACTATATAATCGATGGTCCGAAGATGGGAGATACTAAGTATGTGACCATTAATCAATTAAAGGGGAGATCTTATCATGTTGGCTTGATGCACTCAAGTGTTGTTGCATATAAAATACCATTTCTCAAAACAGTAATATTTCATCAATGGTCCTGCAATCAATTGTCAATATGGCCCAGATCTCTTTGAGTTTATTTCCAATAATATACATTCTCCATTGAAGAAATATACCAGCATTATCTAGACATATAGTCTAGAAACATAAGTAGGGATATGTTCCTGCAAGTGGCTTAATCATTAAAACAAGTGCGCACAATGCCAACTTGTGTCACACAATGGACCATCTAGTCGATGCATCGTAAAAATTACCTAGATGGTCAGCACGACGGAGTTATTGGTCCGCGTACATGTCCCTGAATTATTTCCAAAACTTGCTTGTGATTCCAGGCCATTCTCATCTTAGGAAGGCCATATTATTAATTCGCAGCAAACAAACACATGGAAATTCATTGATTGTAAAAACTCGTGGCTTTTCAATGAATGACCAAATAAATTTTGTGCATCATTATTTACCCGGGATGGCCCAACCGGTCATCCCAAACAATATGTCCATGTACCAACTTCAAGTTGGTGCCAGCTGCAGGCTGGATAACTTAGAAAAATTATTTACCAGCTTCTGGCTGGTGCATACTAGTTATAAATTAAATATCTATCAGTCAACTTCTAGTCGGTCTCAGCTTCAGGCTGTATAAACTTGTGTATTTAAACGCTTAAAATTGCTAGCTTCAGGCTAGAGCATTTCAGCTTCTGGCTGGATATGGTAAGTTTAATAACTTGAATTGCCAGCTTCAGGCTGCGATGTATGTGCTAATATTAGGCTTATATCTGCCACTCATGTCGGAAAAGATCAGAATTATTGAGCAAACTTTTCCAAAAGCAACTTTGGAGTTTTGTGAAACCGAAAAATCTTCAGGATCTTTTCGGAGATAAGTGAAAGGGTCCACATTTGAAATACTGACACGTAGCTGTCAAAGCTCAGGCTATAAATGAGGGCAGAAATATGTGTTAAAACATGTAGATTCAGAAAACTCAGAAAAATCAACAAGACAAAGAAAAATGCCTTCCCCAACTATTGTTTTCTTTGTTGAGGGTGCCTCTCTAGGAAGAAGAAATAGGTTAGCTTATAGCATGGTGAATGAGCAACAAGATGAATTACCGAATGATCTAGCGAGAATTCCTCGTTTAGTGTTTGTTGATGAACTATATTCATCTAGGTTCTTTGTAACTCCTATGGAGGAAACATTCTTCCTAGAGGACCAAAGCAATCTAAGGGCTTCCTTTTATGGCTCGGCTAATTCTATCATGTTTTTCATATCTAATAGACTGCAGGATTTTCAGCTAGAGCCTTCATGTCAATAGACTGCAGGATTTTCAGCTAGAGCCTTTTATGGCTCGGCTAATTCTATCATGTTTTTCATATCTAATAGACTGCAGGATTTTCAGCTAGAGCCTTCATGGCAAATTTTAAATCAAAGCAGTTATTATCAAGTTTCCATGATGGCTCGGAGCATCCCAAGGGTGACTGGGTTACCACCTACATGGCCTAAGGTACGACTTTTACTGTGGAATTGCAGGGGTGTAGCAAGAAGGTCTCAAGACTTTGTTCGTACCTTAAGGGATCTGAAGAATCAGTACAAGCCTAACATGGTACTGATTACTGAGACTTTGTGGCAAGCAGGAGAGAATCATGGTGTGATTCCACTTCGTTTTCCTCCAACGAATCGGTTTGAGATACCTGGAGAAAACAACAGGGGTGGTATGTGGTTCTCCTGGAACGACAGTGTTAGGATCAACATTAATGGTGAGGCTCAGAGTTTCAGGGTTAATGTTGAACCCAACAGATAGATTATTGTTTAAACATATGTATGAGAACCATTCTTCTTTGAATGTTCTCCAGTTATGTATCCGTTTATGCAATAATAATATGCATATTTGCTTTGAGCCTTTTCCATTTATTATCTCATTCACGCCCACAGGCACAAATAATTATACTGTTTTATTCGCTTCAGGGAATAGATCAGAATCAATTCATCGGGATCCATAATGATTCATTTTATTACTAGGGGTGTCTGTACTCTTCAAGAGTATATGCTCTTCCAGAGCGTAAATATACGATCTTCTGGATCATTTTAAAACATGCGTTCTTCAGGAACATATTCGGATTTATGCTCTTCTGGAGCGTGTTAATCTTTTTTTTTCATTTCGAGATGTCATAATATATTATATTGACATCCACACATATAATTCTCCCCATGTGGATGCCAATTTTGCATTGTCTTCGAGACTAATGTTTGAGGCATTATTCTAGAAACAATTATAAAGTACTGAAAAGTAAATAAAATAAATTGCAATTCGTATTAATTTAAACTGAACATAAAATAAATTGAATATAAAATAAATTGCTCCTTCAGGGTAAGCAAGTATATTATCCACCTTCTGGTGGTTATAGCTGTTATTTTCGATTTCCCTTTAAAGGATCTTTGGAACGGTAAGACTTCCAGTCTTCGTTGTATTTTCTTTTATTGAGTCTGCTGGACTCTTATATTTAATCTTCCAGACTATTATCAAGTAAATTCTTGTCCGCATTTGATACCCATGATAAATTTCTTCTGGAAATTATAAGGGTCTTGAATAACATAGTGTAAATAAAATTAAAAACTGAAATGAAAGAAATAAACATGGGCTTTTCGTTAATTAGCCCAATGAAGAATTGAATAGCCAAAAAATTAAAAACAATGGGCCTTACATAAATTAGCCCAATTAAGATAAATGACTAAAAATTAAATGCAATAGGTCTTTTGGTAGTAAGTCTTCAGGTCCTTGCTGCATTTTTCTTTTATTGAGTTTTCTGGACTTCCTCATTTAGTCTTCCAGACTATTTTCATTTAAATGTACTTCAACATTTAATGCCCAAAACAAATTTCTTTCGGAAATTTTGAGGGCCTCAAATTCAAATAACATAATTAAATAAATGAATGCTTAATAAATAAACAGGGGCCTTCATTAATTACCCCTATTAAAATAAGTAACAGAAAAATAAAATTGATGGGCCTTGAACAAACCCAAGCAAAAACATAAATAAAATTAAAGACAAGAAAATTAAATGCTATGGACCTTGTAATAACCCAATCAAAAGATAAAAATAGAAACGAGAAATATAAATACAGTGGGCCTTTTAATAGCCCAATCGGAAAATAAAGAAAAAAATAAAATATGCTTACTCGATAAATCTTTCAGCAATAATATATAATATATCATATTAGTATCCGGTTACTATTTCGGTATATATATTCTTTTTAATTTCGTTTTTCCCAAATAATAATCATAATGTATATATATATATTATGTATATGTATATATATATATTCAGATTCTTTTATCTCTTTTTTTTTTATCGGATTGGGCCTTAAATAGCACCAACCCAGCCCAAATCCAGGAGCCCAGGCCCACGTGCAGGAGCAGACCCAGGCCAGCCAAGGCTGCCAGGACCAGGCCCACGCAGGCCCAGATCAGCAGGCCCGCCCGCAGCCCAGCAGCCCACCAAGGCAGCCCAGGCCCGTGCCCATGAGACCAGACCCCGGGTCAGCCCGACCCGTCCATGGCACATCTGGGTCGGCATCACCATGGCTGCTGCTGCTCACCTTGGTGAGGCGGCGGTGGTCGGCAACAAGGCAAACATGGAGACGGCAGCGAGGCGAGGGCGGCGCGAGGTGGTTGGCAGCAGGAGGAAGCGGCGTCGTGGCTGGTGGTGCTGCGGGTCGTCGGTCACGCGGGGAGGAAGAGGAGAAGCGGCGGCAGCAGGGGCACGCCGGAAGAGGAGGAGGCGGCGAGCGAGGCGGTGACGCAGGCGGCGGCGTCGCGGCGGGCCAAGCCTCGTCCGGTGGCTGCAGACGTTCGGGCTAAAGATGCAGACCCGTTTTGCCATGTCGGGTCGCCGGGTTTGCGTCGGGTCTTCCTCTCCCGGCGGCACGTCAGGCAGCGGCAACCGGCAGCGAAGCCTTCATTCGGTCGGCGACAGCATGAGGAGGGCGATGGTGGCGGTGGTGAGGCGAGAGGTGGCCGGGAGCTCATCACGGTGAACAGTAACCGTCACCTTCCTGGTTTTTTTTTCATTTTCTGCAAGGTTTTCTTCTTCCATTTTTCTTCATTTTCTGGCTCAAAACCGTGCTCAGTTGGGTTGAGCATGGTCGTGTTGATAACGTGTTGTAAAATATGAGATTAATCTTGATGTTTAGATGAAGAAGAAAGGAAGGAGAGTAATGGGAAGAAGAAGAGATGATAAAAGGAAGAAGCAAAGTTTCGGTTCATCAATCTATTCTCTGTAGTATTAGTTTATATATAATAGAAGTAGGTGGAATAGTAATGACATCCAAAAACACGTTTTATAACACATGATACATCGAAAAAACAATTGTTTAGCCGAAGTAATAAAGGCAGTCTCTGGACTGGACCCTGATTTAATCCACTAACAGGAAGGATTGCAGTTGAGGCCCAACCTAAGTTGCCCTATTTGGGCTTCCGCCCTCTTGGCCCGCAGGTTACCACAAGCACCGCCTTTCCATATAAGGCATCATGAGGAAAGTAAATCCAGTTGTAAGCTCAGCCCATAAAACACGAAAAAAACAAAAAAAAAAAATCACTGCTAAAACCCAAAAGAAAAAAAAATAGAGGCTGTAATAATAAAAACAAGAACAATTACAAAGAGGCTTTCCATTTCTCTTGTTTCTGTTTTCCTAGAGCTTTTTAATTTCTTTGGAAATCAATCCTCTGATAGTATTATAATTTCTGACCTAAAAGAAGAGGATAATTTTGAAATGATTTTTTTTTTTGTTTAGTTTATTGGTACGAAAGTCTTAATGCATTATTGAATTGCCCTGCTGCTAAGCTTTTAGCACACAGAAATCCTAGAAATAAGGGGCCATTCAATGCTACAAAACCAAGACCCCACTCTATTTATTTATTTTTTTGATCCGTAACCCCACTGTATTCAATTAAAGAAATTATGAAAACCCATAATTTCCAAAATAAAAGGGAACCCTAAACTACAAAAATCCCCATCAAAGTCATTTCTCTTCTCGTGCGCAGACATACCATGCCCACAATTTCCTGTCACATTTATTTAGTGGGGGGATATTGCATGTGACTATATATTGTATGTGCCACAATAAGCTTAATTTTGACGCATTTAAGTTTTTTTTTTTTTGCAGGTGGCCGTATCCATGAGAGAATTGAGGACTATAACATTTTGCGGATCGTTGTTGGCCTAAGCAACAAAAATCAAGATTTCTAAGGGAGATTTTATCACGGATCCAAATCTTTTGAATGTATATCATATACATATGGTCATTTACCTTTGAAATTAAAAGCATTATGATCAGTATATATGTCTGTCCAATTACCACCTAGGTTTAAACATTTCAGATAAGAAATGTTTTAAAGTTCGGTTGCAAATTCACAGTTAAAAGGAAACCCAAAAAGTTAAAAAAAAAAAAGAGAGATGAATTTCGCGAGTGGGGAAACAAAATTTTGCTGAGACATGCTTCACAGATGCATATACTGTCTGAAAATCATAAATTATATATCGTAGGGCCTTTAGGAGAATGGATTGCTTGGTTCCCAAAAGAAAGATAGTACTGGGTAGCTATTAATTATTTGGAAAAAGTGTTTTCGTTTTGAGTTAAAATTTAGTATAAGAGATAGCGTTATGGCCATTCAATTTCCTAAGCAAATACTTGGCAGCAAATGATGTAAGCTAATCATTCAAAGTATATATAATTGATAAAAAAAATTATATACATATTGAAGTGAAATAAAAAAATTTCCCCTGTAAAATGTAGGATTCTTGTTTCTTGAACTACAATAAGTATCAGACCAATTAGGAGAGTCATAACACAGTTGGAAGGAGAATTGATCTGTATTCATGAAATCAATCGACACCTGTTTTTTCCACCAAAAAAAAGATTAACAACTTTGTAAATTGTCAATCATATGAACACACTATTTTATATTTTGCATCTTCCTTTTTTTTTCTTCTTTTTTGTCGATATTTGTATCTTCCTTTCTCATAGCAGTAGAAAGCCTAGATAACATACCAAGTGTATATAAAATAAGAGAATAAAAAACAAACAATTATCTTGGGCACCGTTAAGCTTAGGCGGTGGATGGTTGTGGTCCTGGGTCCATCTTTAATTTGCTGGCTGTCCAGAAACAAGCTCAATATTGGGGACAAATATGCCCTAAAGACTACCCATAAGTGTCTACACCACAAGTCCAAGAAACCATTACTTAAGTATAAAACAAAATACATCAAATCTCTCACAAGCAATGCCTCACTTTATTATCCTTGATCATTGGCTATAACACATGGTTTGCTGCCTTAAACTACCTCAGCAAATTCCTAATCACCATTATTTTATGGGGCCTTCCTTGTGGTCATGATTCCAAACACTTCATCTCTCCCACATTATATAATTTCTACACCTTGCCTAATTGGAATCATGCCAACCAAGAGAGGAAGAAGAAGCCTGAGAAATGGCTACTACTCATCAAGAGAAGCAAAAGAGAGGATTCCTGAATTTCTACAAGTCCGGCACTAAGAAATGTACCCCAAAACCCGAGCCAATTAAAGATGTGTCAATCATACCCACGTCCCAAACTTCATTGCCAAGAAAACCAAAAATGTACCAAGAAACCATTCAAAGCCCATCATGGATGGGGCTGGAGGACGATGGGAGGGGGAGAGGAGGAGGCAACTTGGTGGAGGCAAGGAAATCAGTGTCTCATGTGGAGACGAATTTAGCATCGGTGGCTTCATTTCTTCAAGTGAAGGTGTTGGTATCGGATATGCCAGGATTCATGCAAGTTCATGCCTTTCGTTGCGCTAGAAGAACCTATGACAGCTTGGAGAAATTCAGCTCTAAGCACATGGCTTATAACCTCAAGAAGGTATGCTTCAAAATTTCTTATTTTTTTCAGCTCTTTTTGTTCTTCCATTTGTTGAATACACTGCAGCAATGTTGATTGAATGTGTTTGAAGCTATTTATATTCGAGTAAAAAAGATGAGAAGATGTAATTATCTGTACATTGTGGCTTTAGTTTATGGAATTCCCTCTTCAGAATGAGATGATTAATTTTTCTCAATAGAAACCATGGGAAAGAACTCAAAGAAGACAATGTCTTGCTAGACTACAATTTAGCACTCACCTAATTGTTTCGATCTTTAATTGTCCTTTGAACTAGGACTTGCAACTTACTGTGTTGGATGTGAGTGATATCTAATGATGGATTAGTACTGAAATCTTAACCTATGAAGCAAAAACTACAAACCTTAAACTCTATCATCTTTGGTTGGATCACGGATCCAACATCCCATGTGTATAATAGCGAAACAATTGCAGAACCTTGGGTTACTTGGTAGATGTGATCAAGCTAGTCATGGAAATTAAATTAATTAAATCTCATCCGTATCAATCAAGCCATGTGACCACATTAACCTTTTTGCAGTGAATAACCTATAGTCAGCCTATTGTTAAAGAAGAAACCTATAGTCAGCTTAACTATTTGTTTTCTCGAAGGGCACAAAAGAAAATGATTGACTGCTACATTCTCTTGTTTTGTTCTGTGATTTATTATTTTTTTTCTCTTTTGGTTACTTATTTTTTTTTTTCCCCTGTGTTGTGAAAGCTTTTGAGAGTATAATCCGTTTTATTTTATGCAGGAATTTGATAAAGTTTATGGGCCAGCTTGGCACTGCATTGTGGGCTCAAGTTTTGGGTCATTCGTGACCCACTCAACTGGATGTTTTCTCTACTTCTCAATGGAGAAACTTTACATTTTGGTCTTTAAGACTAAAGTCCAGAGAGCTTCCCATTAAGTAGCTCTAACAATATTATTATAGTGTATGAAGATTTCGCCCCTGTTTCCAATTTTATTTATTTTTTTTATAATGGTTTATTATCATTAATGAGTGGAGTCTAATTATATTAAAATGAAAAAAGAGAGTTAATCAAATATTGACAAAAGATTGTGTTTACATATTGGTCTATAACTCTATATAGATATAAATAGTGACTTATTTTTATTTCTAGAAGCAAGTCTCTTTTATCCACAATTTCCCTCCACATCACAACGGGATAATTCGTGACACTAATACACTATAGGAGATCTTCAGTTTCTAATACGCAGATTTTACCTATCAGGCATCTTCAGTTTTCTATATGATGGGCCTAGTAGTAAATATGCAACAATGATCATAAGAGAAAAAAAATGGCCCAACTCATTTGCGACAATTTACAAACCTATTTCAGAGAGCAACCGAAGTCCCAAAACTCTACTCTCTCTTCTCTACTCTCTTTTTCTTTCCCCAACTAGAACTCTCATGTAATGATGTAATGTTGAAGGGCAAAAGCCCCCATTTAGCTTCATCGCTATGCAGTCATTGATTGCCACGAGTTTTATGCAAAGTTGATTTGGTTTCAAATTTCCAAACTTGCAAATACTGAATGCCAAATGAGTTAGTCCAATGATCGAAAATATTGTGACCAATTGAGTATGAATATATATCCAAATCTTCTAAATAAGAAAAAAGAAAGAGTTGAATTAGCAAGAGAGATTCAATTTTATTATAATCAAATGGATGACAATTAGTGTTGATGCCTTGTTAGGCAACGTCAGAAGTTTATAAATATTTCAAGATTTTTGGCCGGGTGTTATCACTTGTGAACTATAATTTGGTTCAATCTCATATTTTTCAGGAGGCAAATCATTATTTTGTGACAAATCTTAGTTTTTTGTATCTTATTGTATGCACAATTTTTTTTTTGTCTCCCTAAGAATAATGCCAAATTTTACCACAGCCCCCATAAATGTTCTTGTCAACTTGGGGACCTTCCGATAAGGCAATAATGTCGTTATTTGGACTGACGAAGCCACGGAAATGTGCCTAATTATGGTCACCAACATCATCTTCATATTATAAGAATAAGAACCCTGTAATATCACCCCAAATCGCAATGCAAAATATACCAGATAAATATGCTCCCATGGCCATAAGAGAACACGTATAATAAGAAAACAAAATAAGAATTAAAAGAATTTTATAATATTGTAACCCATCACTCTCATGAGAACTAAAAAATGCCGCCAGGCCCCGCTGTTTTCTTTGATTATTGGCCTTAATGGGTTGATTATAACAAGTGGTTTCAATTCAATTCATTTTGGAGGGATTTGGGAATGATTTATCACCCGCCAATCTTGACTATAACTACTACTAATACGAGCTTAGGCCAGGCCAGCTAATCACAAATTCATTATTGGATTTTGGAGTTTTCTTTACACAGCTCTGCTAGCTGGGTTGTAGTATATGTGTTGTTAGTATTATTACTGCCTCATTTTTATAAGAAAATGATGTCAACGACGCGTGGTTGATCTCATCCCAGACATGCAAGAAATTGTTGTTTGTCGCTTGCCTACCTACTTTCATTGAATGAATTGCTGAAAATGAAAGCTCCCGATCCTGTATTTGATCATGACAAATTTATATGTATGCATATATATATGGACATAATTAATTAAGGAGATTCTCTATCTTTTATTTGACATTAAAAAAGAGAGAAAGATATTGCTTGCTTTCAATTCAATGCGTAGGGAAAGAACAATGTAGAATTTTGGCCCTATTAGTCAGTTCTTTTCCATGTGGTTGAATATTGAACAACAGATGATGATCATTATCTTTCACTCCAAAGTCTTACTTACATTCTTATTGAAATGATTTCGACCCATCTATAAACACAAACCAAATAAAGGGCCACCTGGATAGACTTAATTATCAGAATAGAATACATTATAAGATGAATTGAAGCTTATTTAATTTTTATGATAAGGCTACGCTACTGTATTGGCAGTTAATATACCACCCTCACATTTTTCCTAGCTAGCTATCATAAATCATTTGACATATGTCCCGCGGTCGCATGATTATATGATTGGAATGAGCTAAATTAAATGCCAATTTTAACATAAGCAAAAAACTGAACATAGATTAGGGGTTACTTGAGAACTTGCAGACAAAACATTATTATTCTTACTTTCTTAGTGTAATTGAGAACTTGCAATCGATAATATTAAGTTGGTGATAGCACAAGCCAAGTTGCAAATTATGTAGACACTGCGAAGTTTAGAGATGAGAAGCACATGTTCTAATTCAAAGAGAGAAAGAATCATCTTAGTCTACTGGTAAGTGGTTAAAGTTTCTTCAAATGAAAACTTAAATTTCAGTTCCAAATTTTATCCTAAAAAGTAAGATAAATCCTATACATATAGTTAAATTCTTCTTGAATAGAAATATCAGATGTCCAAGACTACCACACGTCCACAACTATCATCGGTCTAATCCGATTGAATTATGAATTTCATCAATTTGCTGCATCCTTATCATGCCAAATCCAAGGGTAACGTGCAAGAGTAACCAACTAAAAGATAAAGGAAAGCGAAAGAAACCACTTGTTTCTTCTTCATTTTTTCCTCCTACATACATAAACATGTTTGTACACAAAAAATAAAAACAAGGCAGGTTCCATACACAGAAAGCAAGAACAAAAAAGAAGACCCACAAGAACATGAAACTAAAACTGACACCGAAACATGCACTTTTTTTTGGAGAGCCTGTGTTTTTATATGTCCACGACAAGGTAAAAGATGCATGATTGATTGCAGATTAATCCCACTAAAAAGCACAAACGATATATAAAAAGAAAACAACAGAGACTAACGCTTCCTTCTTGTATGTTTAGTAGGATCTGGCTTGCCAAAAATGCTACAAAACCCACAAGCGGAGACCTTAGGAGAAGGAGGATCCACGTCGGGTTCTGATGAGACCTTCACCGTCCGATATGCTATTCCTCCAGTGGAATTGCTGCGTGTGGTCCTTGGCTCGCCGGAAGGCTTGTTTTTGTTGAATTCTTCACCTAAGTTCTTGTCATCCCACACCAACCCTGATGATCCTTGCCTTCTAAATGATGTTGCAGACCTTGGCAACACAGGGCCCCCTTCCTCCATATTTCTGACTCCTCTAGGATATAGAGGGTCTTGTTACTTGTTGTCTTTATTGTTGTGCTCTTGAAAAAAAATGGACTAGAGCACTTTTTGGTCGATGAAAATTGTAGAGTCCAATTTGTATATAAGGTTGGTGGACTATTTGGGTGTATATAAGATGGAAGGGATAGGTATAGTTGGGGTGAAGTGACAAGATTGGGAATAAATAAAACACCATGATTTGGAATCTGTATGGTAATGAAAGGACAAACAAAAACCCTTCATGGGATTTATGCCCCTTTTTTAATAATATCGCCTTAGTTATGGCAATGCCTTTAAATTTTGAGTCAGAATTGGTGAAAAGTCCAGCCCAATTCATGAATGCGGCTACTCTTCTCTCTGGTATGGTGCTTGACGTGATCTGCAATTATACACCACCATATACAGATAGTACCATATTGTTGACTTGAATTGCTGGATTTTGTTGTGGAATTGGAGGAAATTATTCATAGACATTTCCATATCAGCTTTACGGTGTGCTGACCACAGTCCACAGAGTAAAAATGAGTAAAGAAAGTTGAGGAAATCTAAAATAGCAAAGATCAGGGAAGAAAGTTATGGTTAGTTGATTTCGTATGATTTCATATATACTTTAAAAGCCGAATCCAATATCTGGAGGGGGAAAAAAGGGAAGAAAACTATGACTTATTTCTCTTTAAAAAGATGTTTAGATTATTTTGTCACGTTTGAACGAATCAATGAAATGGATTCATATTGGAGAAAATAAATGCTTTTTATGTCTCTAAAAATAAGATGAAAATGAGAGTGCATACATCTCATTTAAAAAGAGAACGAAATACTTGATTAGAATAATACTTCCATGGTTTTCTCCCCAATCTTGTCACGAGATGCCAAATCGTTTCTTCTACGTGTTTTTTTTTTTTTTCCCTCCTAGAAAGATAACAAGAAACAAGGACACAAGGCTGTACAACAAGCGCCATAGGTTATGTTAACTAAATTTAATAATCAAATTTGTTTGATGTCTCTAGGTTGAGGGCTGACTGATCACTGATCGTTTATTTATCAGGTAGTTGTCATGAAGGGCCGTGTCTTCGTCAAAACAAAAACACTGAGTTTTGCTTGTCACAAGCAACATTTGAATTGGACCAAATCACACCAATATTTAGACCTCAGAAAAGAGATACGCATATACTTATTTGTAATTGAATTGGTCACGAGATTTTGCGTTACGTTATATAAATAACATCTGTACCCACATATTCAACTTTGGGGAAGTATCACGTATACATGACATGCCATTCACTCAGTCTCAGAGTGCTGCCTGCTGGGTCCTTATACTTTGTAAATTTTGTTTGTTAAACCAATCAATGTTTTGTAGTGTTTTTTTCTCCTTTCGCTAATTTTTTGTTAAACAACTGCGATACCGTAGCTCATTGTGAAGGGTCTTGTAGCCTTCAATTTTACACCGTTTTTGCTTAGTGAGATCTCCCCGTTTAATAGAGTCCCAAGCATGAGAAGTAATTAGATCGTCCGAGAAACTTCTAGCAAATAGCCACAGAGCAGAACACACGCAAATGCAACAGTATAAAATAGGGGATTTACCCGGTCAAAATAGTCCTTGGAACGTGGACGTGGATAGAAGACAAACTATAATGCAAGACAAGATGGTCAACGGGAACAATACAAAGGAAGGGCCATTCTCTTCTGATTCTGCTCTTTGATACATCTCTTATAACGTTTAGTGTAACTATGTAATGTCGTTCACTGGTTGTCATTATGATGCTCAAATATGCGGTGTACGTCACCTGGCTGTATCTTCTTTGTGGTCAAATTCTTCATCCTTGTTCAGGTTTTTCTTATAATTTCCTGTGTAGTATTCTAGTTCTCCTATAGTGGTTTAAGGAGTTGATTTAACATTTTTCTAAACAGATCCTGCAGATTCTACCACACAATAACAAGGCTGCATCAGAGATCAGGCGGAAATAGGCACAAGAAGCTAACAAGACTCATTGTATGTAAACAATTAGTCCAACAATAATTTCTAGAGTAAAAAGGGCAAACTGAGGTGAATATGTAATCCACAGACTTTCACAACTAGGAATGATTGACAAGGATAAAGCTGCAGAAGTTCCCTATTTTAATGAATATTAGCCTTTTGGGAATATTAGCCACCCCGTAGATGCTCTAGGTTCAGCTTGACATCTGATTTAGGAACCAGCATATTTGTCATATTTGCCTATATCATCAAGAAAAAGTCATTTAGATTCAGGTAACCAGCTGGACCATGAAAGTATGCCACGCCCTGTCCCTCCAGATTGAATTATAATCGTCATCATCTTCTAAAAAGTTATCATTGTACAATTGTTAATGACGCTCAGGATTGATTTTAAGTTGCTGCTACATCATTCAATCACTGAGAGAATCCAACCTTCTCTTGTCTTTGAGGATTTCAGTCAGAGATTTAGGGCCCTCGAAGTCAGTTGATGCAGTTCTATTGGAATGCCTAGCTTTTCGAATGAAGTCCCCATTTTGGCCAACTCTGCTGTGTGCTTTTCTGATCTGACCGAAGGTCCTTGGACCTGTAAATGCAGTAGATGCCTGAATATATCTTCTCTCCCTTGCAGTTGGTTTCCCTAGGCGTTCTGAGAAAAGATGCTGCCTCAGTTTGTTTTCCTTGTGCTGCCTGGATCTAATTGACTCCGAGTGCCTATGCTGCCTATGCCAGCCACGCAGGGTGGCGGGACTAGAAAGACTTACATTAGCTCTCCATGATCCAATTTCATGCCTCACCACTTTCGATGCCAATCTTCCATGCACCCTTGGTCTTGTACCATGCCTTGTAGGCCTTGCCTGAGCTCCTCTAGGCGAAAGAGATGAGTCATGTCTTCTGGCAGATCGGCCTTCAATGATTCTGCGCATTCTCAAATGGTCTCGAAGATCCACACGTCTTTGGTCATTCATTCCAAGGTCTGCTGAAAGTATCTTCCTCTTATGAGACAATATTGAATCCAACATTCCATCATTTAAGCACCCAGCATCCGTCCCAACGTCATTAAAGATAAGTTCATCATCCAGACAATTGAAAGAATCATATGTTCTTCCTTCATACTGAAATTCCATGGCAGGGTTCAGGGGTTCGTACTCGACTGAGTCTTCAAAATCATACTGCAAGAAATGGTTATTCAACTGCCTTTGTTCATTGTCAATGCCCAGCAAATACTCCTGATCCTCCTCATAAACCGAATTTCCTGATTTATCATCCACAAGAACATCAAAGCCTGGAGACGATTCCCAGCGGTCCTCCAATGGCTCTTCTGAAATCTGATCTATGCAACCATGACTGTGAGATCTTCTTTGAGTAAAGCCTTCCACTTGTAACAAGGAAGGGGACTTGAGCACAGCAGCATCTTCACAGTGAGACACAGAAACCTGGGCAGATTGATCTTGTTGTACGACATTTTCAGGGCTGTGCTCTTTAGGCTGCAAATATGCATCTGGAACAGCTTTTGGAATCACTTGAGATGGATTAACATGTGCTGCTTCTGGAGCAGAAAGTGTTCCATTTCCTGCGCTTCTTGTATCATTCAATGGAACCTCGTCTTTGATAGCTGGGGATTTTTTAACATATATTGCAGAAGCTGCATTGCCATGAGGACCATGCGAGAAAAGACATCTCTCACCTCTACTACAGAAGCCATTAAAATAAAAGTAACAGGGGACATGTGTCTTGCTTGCTACAGATGAGTCATGAGGCAGTGACGGTGGTGCTTCAGCATCCTTGTCCAATGGCTGATAAAAGTACATAATTCATTGAGATCATATTGTCAGGCAAAATTTAATGTTTTACTTTTTTACTTTTTACTATAAAACCAGATAAAAACATTATAGTAATGGCTAGAAAGCACAGCTACAGTCACAAGGAATCCATAATTTAGGAAATATGGCAAAACTTGACGACCAACGAGATTGAGAATTCCAATTTCACCAATAGCCAAATGTCTGAACAGATTATCAATAACCAGCCAACAAAGAAAGATCAACTTTCAAAATGCTGTGAAGTTGACCAAGATTCATCATCAGCATGTCTACGGAAAACATATCTACACAAAAGAACGCATAGTCCGTGCATTTTAGTATGCTCAGTATCTAACATGGCACCAAGACAAATAACAGACGCTTTGAAGAAGGTAGAGTTCAAGTTTTTATGATGCATGATACTGTCCAAAATATAATGAGATAAAAGCATAATTAACTTATACAGTTGTTATCATTTTGGATAGAGAAGAGTCTGGAACTACCACAAGATCTATTTTCCTTTATTTTTTTTTTTTTCCCGCCTTCATTATCTTCTTTCCCCTTGTTTCTTTATCTTTACTCTCTCCCCAATCTATTTCCTCTTCAAAGGCACAGCGAGATTTGTGCAGAGTAAACACTCATAAAAAATCCATGCACTACCTAGAAATTGTAAGGAATGCTAACCAATACCATTTCTAACAACGGATACAAATTTGTCTATGCTAGTATAAGAGCTAGCCAAATACGTTGGCACTTTAATCAGTAACCCTCACCTCTCATTTCACCATACACCAAGAAAAATCTCCTGCAAGATCCTCTCTCCATAAGACCACCATAATCTCTTAAAATAACAAGTACATTGCAAGGAAAGTTGAATTGCAAACAAATACTCTTCCTAACTTGATACATTCATTATAGCAAACACTACACCAAACAAACAACAATTTTCACGTTCTACCAATCAGCAACACAGCCAGTAAGCATACACAGCTTGTTTCGTAACAGGAACTCAGTATTGATTAGGAAGAGGGATATAAAAATCACACACGGAAAAAGCATAAGCAGGAAGTGGACCAGGCAAACGAAAAGAGAGAATGAAACAAAGAGAAAGCGGGGGAAGAGATTTACAGGGTGACGGAAGCCACAAGCAGGGTTAAGGCAGTTGCCAGCCAACCAGTACCAGCAATCCCTTGGGTTCAGCCTCGCCATCTCGCTGTGCCTGTACTCGCACTCTATTCCCTGCCCAAACCAAACCAAACAACAACATAAAACAAACACCATCAACACCAACTAACACTATGGATTAACATTTTTTTTATCTATATAATTAGAAAAAAACAACTAAAAAATAAGAGAGAGAGTTTAACAGTAACCGTAACACTAGAGACAAACAGAAACCCTAACAATCGTCAGGAGATATTACAATCTGTACATCCGTTCCTTCAAAATAACGTAGCATTAACAGATACATACAGCGACACATTCAAAAAGATCGATGAGAAGGAAAAAAAAAAAATCGAAAGAAGCGCGCATTGTTGATTAAGAGGGGTAGGGAGTACAGGAGGGGGAGAGAAGGACCTTTTTGCAAGTGAGAGGAGAAGCGAGGAAATAGACGCAATCGGTGTTACGCTTACGGGAATCGTCGTCCTCCATTTTTGTGTTGTGTTGTGTTGTGTGTTGTTTTGTGGTGGTGGGGAAGGAAGGGAAAGAGTAGTTAGTTATGGTGGTGGTGGTGTTTAATTTGGAGTGGAGGAGGAGGAAGAATGGGAAAGGTGGCGGTGGTGGTGAACGGAGCAGCTGCTCATTTTGATGGTGGGGCCACTGTGGCGGTTGTTGTAGTACAGATTTGTGAGGAAAGGGGTTTGTTTGCCTTCCGGTTACTATTTCTTTTTTTTTTCCGATTTTTTATTTTTTTTTTTTTACATTTGGAGGAGGAGAAAGAGGAGGACGGAGATTGCGAAAATATGATGAGGGTGAGAGAAAAAGGGAGCGACTGTTTTGTTCTCTTCTGTGTGTGGGTGTGTGATTTGGCGGTTTTAGACTGCTTCCGTGGCATGCACTGCTCGTTGCTCACTCCTCACCTGGCCTACTACTAAAAAGTACTGTTCTTTTTTGCCCTTTTTCAAAAATGAGAGTTTTGTTTCCTTTTCTAATTGGGCTATGAAATGGCAAAATTATCCTTAAATATGTTATATTTCTTTTTCTGAACAAGGGCAAAATGAGGTATTCATCATCACCAAAGCCGTCTTAGCTCAGTGGTAGAGCGCGTGGCTTTTAACCACGTGGTCGTGGGTTCGATCCCCACAGACGGCGACTTGCTGAATTTATGGTTTTATTTAATGATGAATACGAAGGAATACTTATCCTTAAATAATTTAATAATTTTTTTATAAGTAGCAAATTTCGAAAGTCTGTGAGCCACTCGAGCATGGTTAGTAATCATCTTAACGAGCTATCGGATTTCACTCTTGTGTACAGAAAATTTCAATTTGAGGAAAAAAAACTAAAAAGTAATCATCTTTCTTTCTTTTCTTTGTTTTTTTAATTTACTTTTGACGTAGGTTGATGATCCCAATTTGACAGACAACAACAACAGACGCCAGGGAATGGTGCTGGACCTGCTGGTAATTATGGCACTTGTGTTGGTAGTGAGTGGTGAAAATCACGGAAAGCACCAAACACACAAGCAATAATCATTTATCCAACAGAGCAGCAAACGAATACATCAAAAAAAAGCTGGGGAAAAAAATACAACTCTAGCCTTGGCAACTTGGAACATAAAAGAAGTCACTTGACAACAGTATTGATGACTTTGTTCGACACTCGAATCTCAGGAACTCTTCACTCAACTGCAGATCTATTTTCCTGCTCTTTATTATCATTCTTATGGGGGCTTCCTCTTAAGTCTTAAGCATATCCTTATTTCAAGGTATGCCATACTCATGTCAACATTGTTTTGGGCGGGAAGACACGCCTATCATTCAAAATTTCTCCAGAAAGATAAGTGACGAGATTGCAAAGACACATCTCACACCGGAAGCAAAAGTTAAACATCACAGATTGACTATAACAAGCACTGAATTTGCCAATTGCTCCCCCTCCAAACTCGTCCAGGATTGTGCCCCATCACAGAGACTCTTCTGGGCTGTTTTGAGCAGAGCTCACCTATTTCTTTTGAAGAAACATATCAGTATGGTCACTGAAACATCATTCGCATATTATTTGGTATTTCGAAATCTGTCTTTCCATCTAAGTTTCTCTAAAAATGATTTATTCCACAAAATTTTAGTAGAACGCCAGTAAGAGTACTTAAAAAGCTCCTCAAGTGGTTCTATTTAAAACTTGTAAACCATCTTCTCAGTGTATCCAAGGTCTTTAAGTATGCCTGTGAGCTGCAGTATAGAAAGCCAAAAAAAGAAGCTTGTGACAAATACACTTGGATAACTAGTCAAAAACAACAACAAAAAAGGGACCATTTCATACCTCGCCCTGTGAGTAGTCTTTAGCCTTATCTCCAGATATGTGTTTCATCATCCCAGGGGGGCCGCACACCTGAATGCACAGAGTGTCGTGGATCAGTTTTAATCTCATCCCGATTCCCACATTAGAAAGAAAGCAAGTTCAACAATGATATTGGTAAGGAGGACAAACAAGCCATCGGCAACTAACAAAAAATAAGTTTCAGGAAGCCCAAGTTTCAATTTGCCAACCATCGAGATCAATTCATTTTACCTCGGGGAATGTTCAACATAAAAAATTAACACAAATAAAGAAAGGCCGAAGGTAAACGTAAGAGATGTTTTGACCAACAACCATGTCCTAATCTGTCATCGTATATCTTGCACCAATGCTTCAAATCATGAAAGTACTAGATCAATATGAGCATCCACCAGTGCAGATTTGCTTAATAGTCATTCACCATGAAGTAGAAAAGTGAAGTGATAGTTACTATCAGAAAATGAACTTTTGCTATAACTAGCGAGTGAGAACGGCTGATGTTAAAAGTATCCACTCACAAGGATTAGTGTATCGTCACCAGGATGAGGCAAGCCCTTCACAACCATATCCTTGGATATGTAACCTACTCCTCCTTTCCAGCTACTTGTTGGATTGTCTACTGTGTAGAATATCTGAGATAAATACATGACGTGAGCAATCAAATCTTTTGAGAAGTTTTACACATTTTTGGCTAAATACACCAATTTTTTCCAACCCAGACAGGCAATACCTTCAAATTTGGGTGGCTGACAGCAAGGTAGTCAAGCTTCTGCTTAAGTAGAATGTCATCAGGAGAAACATTGGCATAAACCAAAGACACCTGTTAAGATACAAGCAATCATCAATTTGTCGGAATAGTGAGATTCAGTAGAAGACTATGCATGAAACAGTATAGAACATATTTGGCCCTAGAAAACCAATAGCCTTGTCATTGTGAAATAAATATTTGATGGTCATTTGATATTGATGCCAACAAAAATTTCCAAACAAAGCAAGAGCAGACATTAAGTAAGGCAGAGAGCAAGAAATAAAGAAAATAAGATTGAAATAAGCCGACCTGAGTCTTATCGTCAGGATTCTTTAGGATAGCCTCAATTACTTGAAGCATTGGAGTTATGCCAGTTCCACCAGCGATCTAGAAAAGACATAATACAATCATGTAGGCGCAAAAAAAAAAAGGTTGGAACCTCATCAGAAAAAGGAATTGCAACAGTGGTCCTGCACTAGGACGAGGAACTCACTGGCTAACAGTTCTTACCATGCCAATGTGTTTCTTCATATTGGGAGAGTACCTTAGCTTTTCAATTGGTCTGCAGAACAAATGCAATCATTGAAAACAGACAGAAAAATCTCCTCAAACTTACAATTCGGAAGAACTTACCCTTTAACTTCAACAACATCACCGGGTTTTAGGCTGGCAAAATGCTGACTCATTTTCCCCTCAGGATACACCTGAAACAAATTTGACAAATATGAGAAAGATATTATATGAGGAGCCCCAGATTATGTGACAGGACACATTAAGAGTTAACTCTAAGAATAAAATAACAACAAAACTGTAATCGCATACCTTAATTAACAAGTCAAAGAACCCTTTAGCATCTGGATCTGATATAGGAGTATACCTAGGCATAGAAATCAAATTCGTTATTTTGATAAGATAGACATTTATGATACAAGCAAAGCTGTCTAGTCTCTAAGAACAGCACAATGAATCGTATCCATTGTAAACCTCTTTTTCCTTCTTTTAAGGGTTTTAACATTAAATGAATAAGGATTCTCAAGAAAAAAACATTAAATGAATAAGCAAAAGACAATTAGATTCTCTAAATGAAAGAGTCCACAGGTAAATCCAAGTTGTTTCACAACAAGGATAGTTCTGGTACATTCACTATATCCACCCTGAATAAACAGTTTCATGTACTTGGACACTGAGATCCATGCACATTGGGACAGTCAATTCTCCATGCAATAAAAAAAAGCATTGAATAATTATATCAAGCAACACATCAGGAAACAAAATCAAGGTCAAGCAATGTTAGGCTTCATGAAAGAAAGACTTACGGGCGCATGACATATTTTGTTTTTCCTTCAGCATCTTGTCCTAATGGTGCCCTGCATTGTAGGGATAACAACAAGAGAATGAACCCAGAGAAAAAGGTGGGCAACTTTATTTGAAGCACCCTTCAGCTCCCAAAATCAAATTATATCCAGATACATAAATGCAAACAACAGAAGAAATACCTTGTAATGATGCATGAAGCAACATCCAGACCCAACCTCGCAGTTGGATCAAATGAAAACCTGTCATTTTTGGAGGCAATAAGAATATTACTCACAGTTGGAAAATTATCTAAGCTTTGCAATAGTGACTTTCCATGGGAGACATGGTTGTTTATTAAAAAAAACTAATAATTGAGCATTCATACAAGTTGCCAGAGTGTTTTCTTTTATACATAAATTCCACGTGAAACAGCAAACTAGATTGGGACATTAGGAGACTTACCTGAATAACTGAGTATTGTGGCTAACTCTTGCTGTATCTTGCAGTTTGAATTCAATCCATTTATTGGGGTTGAGAGCTGGATAAATATCAAAGCATCACGTTAAGCATGCACATTGCAGTGTAGAAGATACTGGATGTACACATCGTTTTTCTTTTTCAACTTTCAAATTCAAAATACTATAAGCTTGCTTTCAAGAGATCTGTCAAACTATTTATAAACTTCAGAAAGCTTAGCATGAAAATCCCTACATTTCATCCCAAGTATAACATGCTAAGTAGCTTACAATTCTCTATTGATTTTACACAAGAAATAAAAAGGAGAGAAAATCACCAGTTTTGGGGCCAGTCTCTTCCTTGACTTCATCTAGATACGCCTGTTAACGTAGAAATCATAGCAATATATAAGTTCTCAATCCAAATTTTACCAAAAATAGCTGACGAACAAGGAACCCGGTAACGTAAACTGCAACCGTTGTTATTCACAACCAAATCACACTAGTCATGGTAAGTGAAATTCATAAATCCATGAATATATATTATTCACGCACAAAGTAGACTATAGCATAACAGCTGTACAATCATTCAGATTAAACCTGAAAAAGACACCATCAGTTATCATTTCCTTGATGACGCACATGTCAACTACCGGCAGATTATTTCGTTCAACACACATTTCAATTACCAAAAAATACAGAAGCTCATATCCCAAACCCAGCATACGAAACAATGGAAATGAAATTCCCAATCAACGAAAAACAGAAATTACTGAACGAACAACACATTGAAAACCGCATTTTAGTCGATTAAAACAATAATCCCAAAAAGAAACAGCGGGAAGGAGTGAAATCAATGACCGTGATTGCTCAAATGAACATTTAAACCAAAACCCAGATGGGAATGAGAGCGGATTACCAAGTTGGGCGAGGAGAAGTAGTACAGATAGGAGACTCCACCAGAAACAGCGGCGATTGCTCCCAAAGGAACTCGAAACCCACCAAAACTTGACTTGGTTTGGCCTCCGAAACCGAGTGGAGTGGCTTTAGCCAGTCTCCTGAAGAAGGTAGAGGCCATTTTTTTCCCTTAGAAGAAAAGCACTCAGTAGTACTGGGACGTGATCGGTAGTGTAGCTTCCAGTAGGTTGTATAGTGTAAATGTGTGTGTGTAGCAAAACCCCCGAGGGAGGCGATCGAAATTCTTCGAAAGGAAAGCTGTCTGTGTAAGCAGGATTTTTACTGCGCCGTAAAACTGTCAAGGTGACATTTTATGTGCCATTTTCTACTTCTGACCATCTAGGATTTGCCAGGTGCGTGGTCTTCGATTAACATTGGACATTAATGGGCTGGACAATGGTTTTGGGCCATTGATGTATGGACGGATTATGCCTTTTTGGCCCATTCAGAATTAATTTTATTTCATTTTTTTGTTGGCATAAATTGGGTCGAGCGGCTCTACCCAGCCTCTAAATGTTTGACCAAAAAATTGGGCCAACGGAGAGGGGATAAAAAAATTGTAGGACCTATTATTATTTCGGGCTATGATGTTTAGGATTAGCTAAATTACCCATTAATACTCATTGTGTTATAGTGATTGGTTCCCACTCCAAGAAGGGCTAATTTCAAAAACATAGAACTAAGTAAAAAATCAAAGCTTAGCCTTAGACTGTCACTGACGGCCAAGGAAGGATAATAACACTAATGATACTTTTTATTCTGACTAAAAAAAACAGGTTCGGATACAGTTTGGTGTTCGTCATCTGGTTGTCAATTTTTAGTGTTAAGGTTTGATGTCATATAAAACTCGTATCTATCAATTCACAAAGGAAATATCCGGCTGATACTACATAATTGGTGATCCAAAAATGTTTTATCACAATATAGACATGGACAGGGAATGAAAATCAATAGAACCATGCCACGAACTCGTGAGGTCCGTGCATAGTTTAGTGAATACTGCTAAAGTACGATTGATTTCGTCTAAATTAATGAAAGCAAAAATTTCAGTGCCTGAAAACTACCCGTCTCACTCTCAAAAAAAAAAAAAAGAAAAGAAAACTACCCTTCTACTCCCTCCATTTCAAATTAACTAGGTTTTGTGCATGTGCGATGCACATGGTATAGTACTATTTTTAAATTATTTTAATTTCCAAAAAATTAATTCAAATAATAATGTAAATATTAATGATTAATAATAAAATTCATCATTGTAATAACAAAATAATAACATGTTTTAAAGAAAAAAATCATAAAAATTATGTAAATATTAACTATAGTATAATATTCTATAAAGTAGTAATAATAATTTATACATTCTCTTCCCCAATACAAATTAAACTTCCTTCTTTTGCCATTCCTATATGTTATTTTCATTTGTTTTATTTATCTTTATTAAGAAGATATAATCTTTGCCTTGATAATTGATGAGCTTTTGAATGCACGACAAAAGAAATTAAATTATTAAAATTTTCAGTAATTATTAAAATATGTTATTCAATTATCAAACTGTTTATATTTTTCTTAGTATTCGACACTATTATATAATTATTTACATCCGAATAGTGATTTTGATAAATATTCTATTTTTTATGAGACATTTTTTACTTTTAAAATAGGTATATGTTGGTTATTTGATTATTTATTTTGTTTTTACTGCAGGTAACTACTAACTACTATTTAATATTTTTAATCAAATAAAAATAAAAAACCCAATCAATATGAAATTGTAGTTACTCAAAATTTTGAATGTAGAGTTTTCATCAAAATCATCATAACATGCAAAGAAATTTAAAAAATTCATTTACTAGTGTTTTAATTTGTCCAGTGTAAAGTATCATATTTTATGCACTTATTAATTATCATTAATACCTGGGCTCAAAAAAATTATTATTAATACTTAAAGTATGTCTATATAATTTTTTATTTTTATTGTTGTTTCTTTTATATATGTAATATAATTTTTATATTTATTCGTTGTCAGTAGTTAGTTATCACCATCCTTTATATTTATTCCTTGTTATGAATTTAAAAGTTTGAATAGTGGTTAGTAGTAAAAAATAATAAAAATATAAAACCGTAAAAATTAGACCTGGTAAAACGGGTATTAAGACGACAATCCGACACAAAATTAGCAGGTATAGGTGAGAGATTTTCAACCCATTTAGTTAAATGGGTCGACCCGACCCGACACGAAAATTAGCAGGTCAGGTAGCGGGTTGAACCACCAACTCGATAGGTACCTGTTTATGACCCCGATTATATTTATGGCATATATATTTTACTGATTTAATATAAAGACTTATTTAATATTTAAGGCCAAAGTTACTAAAATTATCCAAAAATATTTTTACAGATGTTTTAAAATATTATTATATTATGATTTTACAATTTATATGAAACGCCCCGACCCGTATTTACCGTACACAGTAAACACGTGCCAGAACTATAACAACCCAACCCAACAACAGTGTATACAATAGATATCCGGGCTCAACAGCCCAACATAAAAACAATAACAATAACTCAACCGGCCCAATGGCCCAATAATAGTAAAAACAATGCACAACAGAAGACTTTATTAACTCACAAACACTGTATGCGACACTGATGCAAACTATGGATCCAAGTCCTGTCCAAGGGATAACGCCGCAGCCTGTCTGGAATGCACCAAGCATGTACCAAAAGTAACTCATCCTACGGGATGAAAGCCCGCAGGTGAGGGGTGAGTCCGAAGTGCTCACCGACGAAAGATAGACCATCAATATGAACACTAAAATTACTCAAGTCCAAAAACAGGCAAAAACCGCCAAAAGAAATCAGAAGACTCGTATAAAATCCAATTTCCAATTTTATCTTTCCGGGCCCCGTCACGGATAAGCTAGGGGTCAGACCTAGTTATCAACACATTCCGGGTGCCAGACCAAATCCAGAGAACCCAGGGATCGACATCCCAAAAATACGAACCCAGGGATAGACATCCCAAAAATAATCTCGGGATAGACATCCCAAGCATAGACATGCTTATCACAAGAACCCAGGTCAAGGCCACCACGAAACAGTCTTAAACCATCGAGTCGTACCACTACCTATCACGTGACAATTATATTATCGTCGTCAAAATCAAATCATAGGGATCGACATCCCTAACCAAAATACCGGGATAGACATCCCATCCAAAATACCAAGGATCGACATCCTTGTCACAATTTATTATTAATCCATTATACTTATTCCAAAAGACACAAAAAATCAACACGGGGATAAACATACCAAAATATACCAAATCAAAATACTGGGATAAACATCCCGACAACAATCACAACAAATGCAACCATCAACAGTGCAATAAACATCAAGCACAACAACCGAGTAATATAGGCACATATTGAAGGAAATCCATCCTCACCTTGGCCGATTACTCAACTCTGGAAACAATGACCGGTCCGACGCCGGCTCCTCGGGAAACTGCCCGATATCCAAACCTATACCACAAGACAATATATACACATAAATGCACATAATCGGTATACTATGATGCCCAAACTGCGAAATAACCCATCCCGGTTCATATCCGTTATTATTATCTTTTACCGAAAATATTTTACCGTACGTATTTCCGAATATAATTTCGGTACCATACTTTAATTAAAACTCCTTCCAAAATATTTTCATAAAATAATAGACTTTTTCAAAAATAGTAATTACCATAATTTTTTCTGGAATTATTACATATGTAAATATATATTTTCCAAAATATTTTAATAAAACTATTTACCATAACATAATTACTCAATATTATTATTTATCAGAAATATATATATATTAATCATATGCTATATATGTTATTTTTCAGAAATTATATATTCATAAAAGCTGATTCTGAAAATAAATACAAATTATTAAATAGGTACTTTTATTTTCTAAAGACAAAATGCATTTCCCATAATGTAATTTCCTAAAGGAATTAGTTTTCCATATATATATATATTTTTGAATTATATTCATAGTGTATGTATATCAAAACTATCTACTAAGTATTAAAATTTTTCCAAAAGATACAAACCATACTCTATATATATATATACTTTCCAGAATATATATTCCATAACATATTTATACATATATATTTCTCAAATTGTATTTATTATGTTTATCATTATTATTATTATTATTATTATTATTATTATTATTATTATTTTTAATTAAATCCGGACTGGGCCAAATAGCACAGCCCATGTCCAAGCCCAAAAAACTAAGTCTACAGGTTCAACCATACCCACCACTAATGTCCAAGGTCTCAGGCCCAAGACAGCTGGCCCCAGTTCAAACGCAAGGAAGGTCCAGCCTGGATGCACAAGATCCAGGCCCAGGCAGAAATCCGGGTCAGCACCACGCTGATCCGGGGCAGCTACCTGGGTCGTCCAACCCGCTTCTCCCTTGCGGTTGCAGGTCGTGGCGGCTACGGTTTCAGCTACCGATGGCGCGGACAGATCGAGGCAGACGGGCTGATGGCGAACGACGCGAAAGGGAGGAGCTTCGTCGGTGGTGTCGCTGCTGGCATCGGTAAAGCGAGAGAGATGGAGGAGGCGGATCCGAGATCGGGTCTTCCTCATCCAAGGTCGGTGGCGGCGTCTTGCAGCGGTGACAGGGGCAGCACGGCGAGCGAGGTGGCAAGGAGAGGCGCGGCAGCATCATGTGCAGACGAGGAGGCGTCGGTGGTGAAGGTGGTCGTTGGTGTGGCGTGGCCGGCGGTGACCCTTCTCCACTCCCCCCTTTTTTTTCTCTCTTTTCCGTTTTCTCTCTTCCCTTTTTCTTTTTTCCTCCCGATTCCTATTTTTTTTTTTTCTTCTTTTTTTATTTTTCCAATTTCCCTTCTCCTCTGTTTTTCTTTTATTTCCCCTTTTTTTTCTTTTTTTCTTTTTTTTCTCTTTTTTTCTCTTCTTTTTTTTTCTCTCTTTTTTTCTTTCTCTCTTTTTTTTCCTCTCTTCCTCTCCTCTTCCACCGCCTGATGCCTGCTTTTAAAACCCTTTCTTTACTATTTAACATGTGAGCTCAATAATGTAAATCGTCTGCATTACGGAGCGAGTCCAGTCCGGACCAGAAAATAACTGATACCCCCTTAGTTATTTTCCGGTGTGATTTTTCCGAGAATTCCGAAAATCCAAAAAATCCACGGGAAAATCACGAGCGCGGGAAAACTCTCAGTTTCGAAAAACGACGCTCGATTTACCTTGAATTAATTACCCAAGATTAATTTAATAGTAAATCACGGTAAAAAGACTTTTACAGTCCCGGTAAAAATAAAAAATTTTACCCGGGCTGTTACAGTCTACCCACCTTAAAAAGAATTTCGTCCCCAAAATTCCGTCTTATCCGTGGGTCCTACCACGATAAGCTTCTGGCACACTCTGCCAGGTGTCCAACCTCAACCCGAGATACCGCTTATACCCTTAAGCGACATCTCGTCCTTTATAAGAACCAAACCTCATAACTGGCATACTCACACACAGTCATGGACTCTCCTCTGAGATCAAGGACAACCTCAGACTCCGAGAACAACAGCTACATCGGCGGCACTGCCTTCCCGACAAGCTCCGAGGAAGAACCTCCAAAGAAGCGGTTCAAGACGAACATCATCGGCCTGAAGGAGCACATGGTGGTCTCCAGCAGACGGCGTAAGAAACGTGCCAACAAGAAGGCTGAAGATCGAAAGGGCAAGGCGACGGCGGAAAGCAGCACTCCGCAGCAGACACTGACGCAGCTGAACGTCTCACTGAAGAAGATCAGCTCGGCGGTGGCGCAAATCGAACTGGCGTGCGCGGAGCTCTTCCCTCACATGAAGAACGTCCAAAAACTTGTAAAAGACCTAGAGAAGCATGTAACTCCATAGAATACTACTTCTCCGTTTGTAATGTTAGAACAATAGACCTACGCTAGAGGGGGGGTGAATAGCGTTTATCGGTTTATAACGAAATAAGCAGGAAATAAATGCGGAATTAAAACAATTGAAGGACACAAGCAATTTATCCTGGTTCACACACCCACTACTTGTGTGACTAATCCAGTCCTTCAAGAGACTCTCTTGAAGATTCCACTATCTATGTTAAGCTTACGGGTGCTTAACAAACCGTTACAAACCTAGAGTTCTAATCACAAGAAACTCTAATCTCTTGCTTGAAGATACCTCACTTCAAGACTTCTCACACAAGAAGATATACCCTCTTCCTATGAATCTCAACAAGGGAACTAACCTCCCTTAAGG
>JAKUCV010001309.1:0-77908 GCA_028386065.3 Turnera subulata
GTTCCCGGACCCGGAAAAATCCCAACTTCGGTCCGTAAAATCCGCAGAAAATTCCCGAACCCAGGACAAGGCTCGGTTTCAAAATCCAATACTCGATTTACCATAATTTAATTACCCAAGATTAAAAATTAATGGTAAATTACTGTACATTAACTTAAACAGTCCCGGTAAAAATGAAATTTTTACCTGGGCTGTTACATGATGTGTGAAAGACCTTTCATTTTGGGTATTTTACTGCATTCAAAGAACATAAGTTAGTTGTTGGTAAATTGGTGAGAGTTTACATTCTCACCTAGATGTATTTCTAAACATTGCAATTGCAATGGAATTGACCGAAGGAGATATTCATTGTGTTTTTTCATAAATATTTTTAATGTGAAACTAAACCATGAAGAGAATGAACAGTTCCATATTTTTGTTTAAACCAATGCGATCACAAGGTGGACGGACTAGATGTAAGTAACGTAATGAATATTATTTGTTACTGGGCCGATTCTAAATGGTTACTAAACTAACCTGATTAATACCATTAGATCCGAGTATTGTATTATCTTTATAAGTACTATTTATTTAAATTTCCATTTAAATCCTTATAAGGCACCCTCTCCCCTAATATTATCGTACAATCAGCTTAGATTCATTTTATATTCTAGGTAATTATTATGATTTTTTCCAGGCCAAATTATCTTTGTTTGTTGTTTCCTTGAACAAATTGTTTTTGCAAATTAAATTTCTTATATTATACAATGATAGAATTATCTTATTAAGCAATCAGATTACAAAGGTACATGATTGAATTGTGGTAAATGTTTTAATCAAAAAAGAAAAAAAAAAACAAAATGCTTATGTCTTCCTTATAGAACTCAGAATTAAGTTTGGTTTATTTAATTTAGAAACTCATTGCATTACAGAACTCAATTAATGTATTCTAAGTCACTGATTTTATTGTATATATTTTGATGATGTTAAACAATTTTGAGTATCTATATTTTTTAGTTTAGATGGAAAAATTACTCAATGATACGCCATTATGGTCTAAGATTACTTTGAGCTATTCTATATTACCTTCCAACATCGATTCATTATTTAAGCTACTCTTTTGCCATAAAATCCTTTGGGATTTTTTTGGATATATAATATCATTTCATTTATAGCCAAAATTAATCTTACCTACCTAAATCATTAGGCTTGTGTGGTTTATTCTTTACAAAAATTTCAGGTCAAATTTAATATGTATTGATAAATTATTATTATGATTTTAATAAATTATATATGTATAAAAATTACAAAAAAATTATTTATATAATTATTTATATAAATTAGTTCATTTATTATGATTTGAGAAAAAATCCCGAGCAACGCTCGGGTCTCACCTAGTTAAAAATATTCCACAAAATGTATCAAATATGTTTGCTTAGGTTAGCAGTGACGTTTGTGCTTTTGCATGGGTTTCGTATCCTACTAGTGGAGTAGACTTGATATATTCAAAGGATACCAGGGCCATTTTATTAAAGAAAACCTTTCTTACAAAGCGAAGGAGACGAAATCCAGTCTTAATTGAATATAGCAGTCTATAGGGGCCGAATTAGTCGTCCTAATGTCGAGTGAGAATTGGGTAGTCAGGAAAAGAAAAAAATTTAAAAAAAAATTCTCTAGTTAACCACTCAAAGGAGATACAGTATACTAAAAAGAGAACGAGCTTCACGCGTCTTGCACCTCCTGCCTCCCCCGATCCACGCGCCAACCCAACCACGCGCGAGGTCGATATCGTCTTCTTCCCCGGCCTCCATGGCCACCTCACACGGGACCTGGAGAAGCAGAGACGGCCGTCAACCGTGCCACCCGCAAGGTCAGGAATCGCGACCTAGCAGGTAGCCCCGTCCAGCGAGCCCGCTCCCGCTCAAGGGAAAGAGTTGCCGGCGTTCTCCCCTCCTCTGGCCGGCTCCGTTCGCTCTCACCTCCACCAGCAAGGGACCTGCCGCCCCTTTCAAGTCGCCCCCCTGAACCTGCAGCCGGTGGAAGCCAACCCCGACCTCAAGCTTGCCATGACCTGTCGCCCCCACCGCCGGAAGCATCTTCGCCGGTTGCCGTCTGGTCGGCTGACCCAACAGGGTCTGCCCAACCCTTTCAGCAAGCACCAGAGCATCCCTGTCCCACTATCACAGCAGCATCCATAGAGGCTCCTTCGAAGGTAGCAGCGCCGGTTATGCCCGGGCTTGCCTCAGGTCCAACCAGACCGGTCGAAGCGAACCAACCTACCCCCGAGTCAATACCATCTACAGGGTCAGATGAGGCCATGGAGGATGTCCGGCCCAATTATCGGACACTCTTTTTGCTGGCTCTAATCCACTGTACCTGTCCGACCCGTGGGAACTAGAAGGCGAGGCCGAGTATGAGGAAGGGGACCTGATGGTAATTCAGACCGATGGGGTCGACAACCTGGTTTTATCAGATCCTTTCAAAGCCAGGTTGGATAAACAATGGGAACATGCAGTTGTGATTAAACTGTATGGGCGATATATTGGGTTCAAGGCTCTGCATGCCAAACTACAGGACTTGTGGAAACCAACCGGCGCTTTCAAAATCCTAGACCTTGAGAACAATTTTTACATGGTCCGATTTTGGGCGGCGCAAGACTACATTCATGCCCTGGCAGACGGCCCATGGAGTATCTTTGGCAGCGTGCTAAGTGTGCAACCTTGGACCCCGAACTTCCGAGCTACTACTGGAAAGATTGATTCGATTGTGGCGTGGATCCAATTCCCCGACTTCCCCACAAATCGTTACCACTCCAGAATCGTCAACTCGGCAACATGGTGGGCAGACCCATCAGACTTGACGGTAACTCTTCTAACCCTAGTAGGGCTAAATTCGCTAGAGTTGCTGTATGCCTAGACTTGACAAAACCTTTGAAGGGCACGGTGCACCTCGAAGGCGAACCTTTAAAGGTAAGCTATGAGGGTTTGCCTATATGTTATGTTTGTAGGAAACTAAATCATAGCAGCTCAGTTTGTCCGGAAGCTCCACAACTACAAAATGCCGAGACAATACCACAATCTGGAGTGCCCACCCTACCGGCACGGGAAGGTAGAGGGGAATGGATGAATGCACCACGACGGCCGGGGCGCCCGGCTCGGCGCCACCCCTCCGCCCCTCAGGTCCATCCGTTACCTTATCACACCAGCAACTCATCGAATAAGTTTCATCTCCTGGATGATACTCCCCAGGAAGACACATCCCCAGTCATACGCCCGGGACAAGTTGTACCTACCCTGCCCTCACAACTCACCCCACCTGCCTTGCCAGAATCACAACCTTCTAAGACTTCACTAAATGCCAGAGAGACTCAGGCTCAACCTGAACCTCCCCCTAGCCTCCCTACACTTAGTGATTTCATCGGGGAAGGGACCCTCAAGACAACAAAAAATAAGCCTTCCACCCGAACCCCAAAACAATCATTGAAAAGATCCCAACCCTTGAAAATTTCGAAACTTGTAACAAAGGAAACCCCTAAAAGACAAACCCTTAAAGATGTATCCAATACCAGCACTTATCCGCCTACCTCCGATGTCACCCAGTCCCACACCGGACTTGCCACTTCCTCCGTCCCTCCTTCAGCTACTTACCCTGCAATTTCTAACAACTTTTCCCACCCAACCCCTTCCCGAGCCCGTAGGAACCAGCACCACACGGCAGTAATACTTACGGAAGACTGCCATCGCATGATCTTTTCCCCAGGAGCATCCACTTCAGGCATGGATGTCGACCGCCTACCGGATACTCCTTGTCCTAGCTGATCACCCGGTCTTTCGACATGACTTCTGCCTTTGTTGTTTTATCTGCTGTCAATTGTTTCTTAGATTGCTCGATTAGATTAGCCAGGTTCAATATGCTATGCTTTGTTACTCATTGTCTGCACGAGTTTTCTTTTTAAAGATAGTAGTCGGAGTGAGCAACCGACTTCTAACCATGTATCATGCTCGAGTATATTCTCAATATGCATCCCGGTTTCGACCAAAAAAAAGAATTGGTTTAGTCAGGATTTGGTTGTGATAAGGGATAAGACGAGTTTTTCCAAAGTTTCTTAGACGAGCATCGTCTTTGAGCCATTTTTTTGCAGTGTATCAAGACGATTACCCTTCACTTTGGTCATCAGACCTGGCCCAGAAACGAACCCAAAAAAATCACGGGTCAAAGTTCAATGGTTGAACTGGGAGTTCATAACCCCACTCTAAAAAATAAATATAAAGTCTCAACATAGAAAATTTTCATTAATTAGTACAATTTTTATGTATAAATGAGAGGAAAAAATTATCTTTTGGATTCAAAACTAACCCGACTGGATCATTGGTTCAAATGGATAGTTATAGCCTGTTCAACAGATTTTTTTCCGAGTCAATTGCATGTCCGGTCCAACTTTTTCTGAAAACCTAGATAGGACTCAGGTTGCAGTCCGACCGGTTGGATTGACCGGACCGGTCCGATTCTCGTAACTATAGTTTGATAACATATGAAAACAACAAACCAACAACGGTAGGAGAGCCACTTTCATTTGCGAGTTTTAATGATTCATGCTAGTTTGGCTTATACGTACATCTATAAATATAGATTTGGACTCCATAAACACTTTATTCTAAATAAAGGAAAAAAAAGTAATGATTCAATTTCACATTGGATGTGAGTGGGGAAGATCCAAAGTAGCTATGCTTTGGGATTAAGTTGGGTCCCAGTGGCACTATCTTACAGAATAATGATCAACTAAAAATAAATGGCACACAAAAATTTAATATGGTTCACCCAAAACTTTTGGGCTACGTCCACAAGCTCAATCCGCAGAAAACTTCCACTATAAAAATAGTAGGCTTACAAAGAGAGACTTCCCTAAAACATTTAGGAGTAAACGAAACCTAGAGCTCTACCCAAAATAGTGTCCCACAAAAAGTATTTTTCAAAATTACCCCAAAAGTATTTTCCTCACTATTTTGTCACTCCCTAATTAAGAGGGACTATTTTGTCACTTTTTAAATTTAGAAAGACTATTTTGCCACTTTCTAAATTTAGAAGGACCAATATTTTCTTCTCTCTCCTTCTCTCCTTACTCTCTCTCTCTTTCTTCACTCTTTCTTTCTTTTTCTCTCGTCTCACACTCATACTCTCCTTCTGAGTTGTGTGTTTTTGGGTTGCAAATCCCTGCCTTTATATAGGCAGTTGATGAACATTTTTTCTCTACAAATTTTCAACATTTGCTGCAGCCGGTGCCTAACCTGTCTAACTTCTTCTTTTTCTTTTTCTCTTCAAAAAATACGGTGCCTAACTCTTAACTTCTTTGTTTTTTTTTTCAAAGCTGTGGGCCCCATTATGTGGAGGAAACCCACCAGCCTTACAATTCTCTCCCTTTCCGACTACATGGGGGGAACCACCATCTCGGCAGAACTCAAACTTCCCTCTTGGAAGTGTCTTGGTCAGCATATCAGATCCATTCTCATTTGTATTGATCTTCTCGAGTTGTAACAGTTTCTTCTCTAACACATCCGTGATCGAGTTGTATCTCACATCAATATGCTTCGATCTGGAATGAAAGGATGCATTCTTCTCAAGATGGATAGCACTCTGACTATCGCAAAATAATTGATAGCTGTCTTGCGAAAATCCGAGTTTAGTTAAGAACTTCTTCATCCACAACAACTTTTTACATGCTTCCGTTGCTGCGATAAATTCAGCTTCAACGTTGATAATGCAACACATCTTTGTAGCCATGGCTGCCATGACATAGCTCCCCCTGAAAAATTAATCAGGTATCCTGATGTCGATTTTCTGAAACTAACATCACCAGCCATATCTGTATCTGTATATCCAACCAGCACCGGTTTGTCTTCTCCATAACATAAACACATTTTGGAGGTTCCTCGAAGATACCTGAGAATCCACTTGACAGCATTCCAATGCTCTTTTCCTGGATTTGAAAGGTATCGGCTTACCACTCCAACTGCGTGAGAAATATCTGGTTTGGTACACACCATGGCATACATCAAGCTTCCAACTACTGAAGCATATGGAACTCGTTCCATCTTTTTCTTCTCCTCATCTGTGGAGGGACTCTGCTCAGAACTCAATCTAAAGTAATTAGCAAGAGGACAACTAACTGCTTTAGCCTTATCCATGTTGAACCTTTGGAGTACTTTCTCAATGTACTTCTCCTGAGACAACTATATCTTCTTGGCTTGTCGGTCTCGAATAATTCTCATCCCGAGAATTTGTTTTGTTGGCACCAAGTCTTTCATGGCGAAAAACTTGCTTAGTTGTGCTTTCAAGCTGTTGATTCTGGAGATATTCTGGCCAACAATCAGCATATCATCCACATAAAGTAATAAGAAGATGAAATCATCGTCAGCAAATTTTTGAGCGAGCACACAGTGATCTGAAGTAGTCTTCTTGTAGCCTTATTGCTCCATCACCGACTCAAACTTCTTATACCACTGTCTCAGGGCTTGTTTTAAGCCGTATAGACTCTTCCTCAATCTGCAAACATAATCCTCTTTTCCTTTCTGCTGAAAACCCTCTGGCTGCTCCATGTATATTTCTTCTTCCAAGTCACCATGTAGGAAGGCTATTTTGACATCCATTTGTTCAACCTCCAGGTTGAGACTTGCAGCTAATCCCAACACCGTGCGGATTGAGGTCATTTTCACCACTGGTGAGAGGATTTCACCAAAGTCTATCCCTTTTCTTTGACTAAAACCTGTGACAACCAATCTTGCTTTAAATCTAAGAAGTGGACTACGCTCCTTATGCTTGATCCTAAACACCCACTTATTTTTCAAAGCTCTCTTGCCCTTGGGCAACTTCACCAGCTCCAATGTCTTGTTCTCATGCAAGGATTTCATTTCTTCTTGCATGGCTTGAACCCACTTCTCCTTATGCTCATCATCAATAGCTTCGTCATAGCTTTCTGGTTCTCCCCCATCAGCAAGCAACAGATAATCACTTAGAGAATATCTGGTAGAGGGTTGCACAACTCTGCCAGACCTTGTACAATAAGGAGAGCTACTTAAAGGCTGAGGATGGTCATCCCTGACTGTATCATCATTTCCATCATCCTAGTTACTCTCAACATCTGTTGCTGACTCTCCTTCAATAGGAACATCTGGAACTTCAGGATGAATATCCTGAACATCATCTCCAACTTGCCTCGGCACCACTGCTGGAGGTAACTGGAACTTTATTAAATCATTACTGGACTTCTCTGCTTTGTTAATATCTTCTATGGTTTGATCCTCCATAAAGGCAACATCTCGACTCCTGATAAGCTTTTTCTCCACCGGATCATAGAACCTATAGCAAAGCATATCTTGACCATAACCGATGAATACACATTGCCTCGTCTTGGCATCCAGTTTGCTTCTTTCATGCTTTGGAATGTGAACATGAACTTTGTACCCAAATACTCGTAAGTGATCATATGATATGTCCTTTCCTGACCACACATTCTCTGGAGCTTCATACTGAAGAGGAACACAGGGTGAATGGTTCAGCACATAGGTCGCTATAAGCAGTGCTTCTCCCAAGAAAATCTGTGGTAACTTTGAGTGAGAGAGTAAGCATCTGGTTCTCTAAATCAAAGTTCTGTTCATCCTCTCAGCTAAGCCATTCAACTGTGGAGTTTTGGGAGGAGTGTACTAATGCCGAATACCATGTTCTTTGCAGTAAATGTCAAATGGACCTATGTACTCACCACCATTATCTGTCCGGATACACTTCAACTTTTGTCCAGTCTCTCTCTCCACCATTGTTAGGAACTGCTTGAAAACAGCTAACACTTGATCTTTGGACTTCAATGTGTACACCCAAGTTTTCCGTGAATGATCATCAATGAATGTCACGAAATACCGAGCACCATTAAGGGACTTGTTAAAAGGCCAACATAGATCTGAGTGTACCAATTCTAACACATCTTTCTTTCTGGAAGGAGGAAAACTCTTAAAAGAGACTCTATTTTGCTTCTCAGCTAGACAATGAGAGCACTTTTTTAGCTGGATCTGGTCCAATCCTGACAAAGTCTTCTTCTTGACTAGCTTCGCCATTGACTTCTTGCTCATATGTCCGAGTTGTCTGTGCCATAGCTGGACTTGGTTGTCATTCTCATCAACGTTGACAACTTGCTGGGAAATCTTCGCTTGCGTCACGAACAACTTTGACACCTTTGTACCTCATGCCACCACCAGCGAGCCTTTGGTGAGTTTCCACTTGCCGTTGTAGAAGGTATTTCAAAATCCTTCCTCAACCAGCTTATTAACTGAGATCAGATTCAGGCGCATATCTGGAATATGCCTGATATTCTTCAAAATCAGTTTCATCCCGTTGATGGTCTCGAGGCAAACATCTCCTTTGCCGACAACCATCGAGGCTTTATCATTTCCCATTCTTACAGACCCAAAATTACCAGGCGTGTAAGAGGAGAAGAGTTCTCTCCATGGTGTAGCATGGAAAGTAGCACCACTATCAACCACCCAACTCATCTCCTGAGTAGTAAGATTGATTATGTCATCATCATAGATAATATTAAATTCTCCGAGGGAATTGGCTTCATCATCACTGCTTTCTTCCTTCTTCACATCTTTGCCTTTGTTCTTCTTCTGGCCTTTCTTAAACTGTCGGCAAAATCTCTTGATGTGGCTCTTCTTCTTGCAGTAATGACACTCAACATTTGTAAATTTGTTGGATTTTCCTCTGCTTTTGTCTCTGCGGCTTTGACCTCTATTCTAGCTTCTCCCTTTCGTCACTGTGGCCAAGACTTCTGACTGTGAAGAAGATGAGCCTTGTGATCTTCGTCTTATTTCTTCATTCAGGATGCCACTTTTGACGAACGCCATACTGACCACACTGTTAGGTGTAGAATTTGTGATTGACACCTTCAATATTTCCCATGAATTTGGGAGTGTTGCCAGAACCATAAGAGCAAGTATCTCGTTGTCGAATTTTATACCCATGCTTGACAACTGGTCCACGATCCCTTGTATTTCATTGAGGTGATCTGCAACAGTTGTGCCTTCTTGATATTTTACTTGCATCAACTATGTCAAGTAAAAGAGCTTGTTGTTTCCTGTCTTTGAGGCATATAATTCTTCGAGCTTCTCCCATAGAGTTCTCGCATACTCAATGCTAGAAATGTGGTTATAGACATTATTTTCAATAAATTGTCGTATGTAGCCGCAAGCCTAATTATGCTCGAATTTCCACTCTTCATCTCATTTGTTATCAAGCTTTACCATACTAAATACTGGTAAGTGCATCTTCATCACGAACAGGAGATTCTTCATCTTGTTTCTCCATACGTGGTTTGTGCCTTCAAGAGTGAACATTTTGTTCATCTTCGCCTTCATCTATACCAAAATTTTAACTGACTCTTTTGGTCTAGAAAAATCCTCGGCGGTGAATAGTGCCCATACAGAAGAATTTTAACTGACACTTTTGGTCTAGAAAAATCCTCGGCGGTGAATAGTGCACGTACAGATGAATAGTACAAATACGGTGAACAATGCCGTATGTATGAACAATACTGTATTGGAGCTCCCGGCCTCTGCGGTAGCGGAGCCCTCTGGATATTCGAAAATGGATATACGGTATATCGGCTGGAAACTCATACCTAGCTAATCCCCACCTGGTTGGGTAGGCTGAGCTTGTGCACAACGCCACGTACCAAATATCCATTACCTTATCCTGTAGTCTCTTTTGAACTCGGGGATAGTACCAGAGTTCCTGAAGAGGGAGTAAGAAATACTTTTGTTCCTTAAGGAGAGTAAGAGAAGAACCTTTAACAACTATGAGTAATATCCAGGAGACTCATAATCCCATACCACAAACACTTACCTAATTCTCACCTATTTCTCTTCCTGAATCAGTCAGACGAACCCATTCTCACAAAATAGATCACTTAGTAGAAGTTACTCATGTTCCAGAAGAAGTCAAGATTAAAGATTCAACTCTTCCCTTGGTTAATCCTTGTACAGTCTTTAAAAAAGGCTCCATCTCTCGAGCTATAAAGACTTTGATTTCTTCTCGACGTCCTGTTGTCAAAGAATACATCCAGTCTTCAAAGATGAATCACTGTGTCTTGAAGGCAACCTCTGATGAGCAGTATGTTACTTTGGATATCTCTTCCTGCTTTATCTCTCAATGGATAAAGCAGGGATACTCTCATCTCCATCTTGGAGCAATCAGACTTGTTCTCTCCTATCATGGACGACAAGGTCTACCAGTTACAGCGAGGCTCTCGTTGTCAGGTACACGATACCTGAATTATGAGCATGTTGTGATCGGAACAGTATTGACTACTTTAAATTCCAGAAGTATAGTGCTCACGTTCTTTCCGAATTTTAATATGTCTTTACTGGATGAAAACCTACCACGAGCCCTGAAGATTCAGCTTCAACTATATGGTGCTGAACAAACCTCTTCCTCCATAGCTGCAACTCTGCACCATCAGATAGTATATCATCTGCAAGTCCATGCTATCAATCTCAGTTTTCCGAGAGCTTCAACAGATCCCTTGTTTATCTATGCTGATACTGAATCTGTCCCTACTATTGTCCAGCCACCACGACAGCTTTCTCGAGAAGAATTGGAAAAGCTAATCCCACGGGAATGGCTTACTAATTATGATAAGCTACAACGAAATGAACAACCAGTGCAATTTCTTGAGCCTTCCTTCTAGAAGCAGATAGATGGAACTGTGAAGATGACTTATGGAAAATCTGAGACTTCTTCTTCCTCCTCTTCCTTCTATCATTCCTGTATGATCGTTCCAGTTCCTACTCCTAAAGAAAAAAAAATTCCAGTGGCATATTTTCACCCTGATGGATAACACGTCTATGCATCCCATGTCAATGGCCACTTTGTCTGGGATATAGACCCAACCATGTGTGATCCAGGTTGCAATTGTGATGAGTTACTAATTCAGACTTGGAAGCAGTTCCCCCAATTACTCCGAAGCCCAAGAGAAGTTATCCTACCTCTTGTCGCCAACTAAGGCACAAATGACTTGGACCAGATGATCCTGATGCTCCCTGGATCGGTCCCTGTCAACTTAGTCCTCCAACACCTCTCCCAGTTTATGCAAAAGCATTAGACTTTTTGGCCCGAGAAGGTTATTCTTCTTGTACACTTGAGGCAAAACCAAAAAAAGAACCCTCACTTCCACTTTAGACTTGTATGATGTTTTATGAAGCAGAATTTTCTCCCCTTATTCCATCCATAGATCCATCCACCAAAATATCAGCTAGACCTTTTGTGACTCCCCCACAGACAGTCCAACCTGATGGACATCGACATTCCTTTTCTCAGGTCGAACAAGTCCTTACTCTCTTCTTCTTCTATCCTGATGCTACGGTCTCCATAGCTTTATGAAATCGCAAAAGGGGTTTAAGTTCCGATTGCCACCTAGAGTGGATCCTTCTTTACTCACCATGAGCGGTTTCATATAGCTTTGGAGCTCCCGGCCACTGGTCCCAGTGTCACCCAAAACTTTTGGGGTACGTCCACAAGCTCAATCCGCAGAAAACTTCCACTACAAAAATAGTAGGCTTACAAAGAGAGACTTCCCTAAAACGTTTAGGGGTAAACAAAACCTAGAGCTCTACCCAAAATAGTGTCCCACAAAAAGTATTTCCTAAAGATACCCCAAAAGTATTTTCCTCACTATTTTGTCACTCACTAATTAAGAGACTATTTTGTCACTTTTTAAATTTAGAAGGACCATTTTGTCACTTTCTAAATTTAGAAGGACTAATATTTTCTTCTCTCTCCCTCTCTCCTTCCTCTCTCTCTTTCTTCACTCTTTCTTTCTTTTTCTCTGCGTCTCACAGTCATACTCTCTTTCTGAGTTGTGTGTCTTTGGGTTGCAAGTCTCTGCCTTTATATAGGCAGTTGATGAACATTTTTTCTCTGCAAATTTTCAATATCTGCTGCAGCCGGTGCCTAACGTGCCTAACTTCTTCTTTTACTTTTTCTCTTCAAAAATACGGTGCCTAACTCGTAACTTCTTTGTTTTTTTTTCAAAGATGTGGGCCCCACTATATGGAGGAAACCCACCAACCTTACACAATTATCCTTGAGAAACAATTACTGAACTGTTGAAGCGAAGCAAGCAGTAGGTCTGTCTTCTGAAAATTTCTCAACATTTATCTGTCCTCAAGAATTCTTTTATGGCCAATATGATATCAGCGGCAATAATGCTCGAAGAAGATATATTTGAAAAGATATTTTGCTTAGTTGTATACCATACTTTTTTTCTTATTCTACCAATGAGGGATAATAAGTGTGGTAAGCGATTTGGTTCTGAAACCATTTAATGCTTTCCTTAAATGCCCAATAAAAGTCACACACAGTAAATCAAAAAATTCATATGCTATGAGTTGACAAAACTCTCCACATCCCAAATTATAAACACAACATATGGTAAGAATGCACAGTTGGTAGGGTGCCCACCTTAATAGGTGCCAATCGAAGCCCGGGAGAGATTAGTCTCGTGTCGACGGGGATACTCTTTTAGTTTAAAAAAAAACATAGGGTAAGAATGGTGTACAATTAAGATACAAAGAGCCACCACCCGGATAAGCGAATCTTTGACAATTCAGCAAAAGACCATGACAGAATCACTGATATTATCTTGGTTCATGCTACATCTTGGATTAAGAGCCACCACCCGGATTTCCCTTTTAGTGCTTCAGGGGTAATTGCCAACGCGAATACAATCATTAACTGGAAAGGGAGACGCAGAAACTTCTCCTGTCTTGAAGTATAACTCAATCTTCCCACACCATGATATTCTGGTTGTCTTTCTCAGTACGTATTCAGTCTTGAAATTGTTTGTTTGTTTCTTACGTAAGTGCTGCCTTGTTACTTCAGTTAGACTTTAATTTTAGCGGCCACTTTTCATGGCACTGATATGCAGTCATGATCCTGTAATAGTGAATGTAATTTTGTTTACCAGTACATAAATAAAACTCTCGTTAGCATAAAAAAAAAGAAACAAAGAATAATAAATTCAGGATAAATAACATCTCAGATTCGGAATAAATAGTATATTGTTTTTATATATTTTGTACATATGGAAAAAAATTATATTTTTCGACTTTATGTAGATTAATTTGAAATGAAGGTCTTTCCAAATCAAATAATTCTCACATTTCATAATATTAAAAAATTCCAATTTAAACATTTTAAAAAAATCTTCCCTGTGGGTTCAGGAATTAAGAACAAAAGTAGAAAAACAAAGAACAACATGTGAAATAATGTAACTCTTTGTTTTTGTTTTATATATGTGATTGATTTCGTCACTAATATTTATATCCACTAATTAATTATTTTCAAATTAAATAGCGTGAAAAATGATAGAATTCAAATTTACAGCAATTCAAATTCTTGGCTCACTAAAATCTATTTTTGGTAGTCACAGGTTATAATTAAAAAGAAAATAAGAAAATAAAAAGTATGACTCCATCAGATTTTGAGGAGTGTTACACACAGTTTTGCCTATCAAGTTTTAAAGTTGGGCACACATTAATTTAAATGATATCAAGGCAAGAGTTGTGATGGAATTTTATGATCACTTGCAATTATTCATTTGATAAGGGATTTTTTTTTTTGTTACGGAAAGAAATTTAATCCTTTTTAGCTCCTATTTTGTAAGCTGCACTACTATTTCTTTTTATTTGTGATTTTAAATTTTGACCATATCATTTAATTGGTTAAATGAAAATGTAAATTTACAATTTGTAAAGTATAAAAAAACCCAAAATAGTGCGAGGGCCACGATAAAAAAATGACTTCCTCCTCTGTAACCTCTGCTCCCCTTGCTAATCCCCCATCCCCCTTGTTGAACTTCCTGATCCTCTCTTGGTTTCTCAAGATGTTGAATTTGCTAAGATCCTCCTCCCGTTTGTCCTTCTTGGAAACTCTTTTGAGAGACCAGGAATGTGCGAAGGAAAGACAACCAGCTGTGGACCTTGAGGAGGCTAATAGGGTGCGCATGAGTTTTGTTGACGGGAACCGTCTCCATCCCGCTTTCGACCTTGACAAGGAGTATTACAAGTAGTTGTGCCTCACCTAGCATGATTCCTTGATCCTGCCGGTGTTAAGGAGGGATATCGGTTACAAAGCTCTGCATACTCGCTTAGTGCACATATGGCAGCCAATGGGACAATTGGATTTACTGGACTTGGCTGCAAGGTGCTTTCTTGCCCGCCTTTCTCAGCCTGAGGACATTGAGCGAGTGATCAAACAAGGACCTTGGACTGTCCAAGGGCATTATCTTACTGTGCGCTAGTGGTTCCCTAAGTTTCGGCTTGAGACTGATGTGATTGAGGGAACTCTAGCTTGGGTATGTATTCCTAGCCTACCTCTGTTGTATTATGATGATGATTTTCCTGAGACTGTGGCTAGGGGTATTGGATTTCCTATTCGGGTTGATTCGAACACCTCTACGGCCTCTCGAGCCCTATATATGTGTGTAGAGATTGATCTAACCTTGCATCTGGTACTGGATGTCACGATCCGCTGGGAATAGTTTAAAGTCCAATATGAGGGGCTATATACTATCTGCATGTGTTGTGGCACTTATGGTCACCATTCTACGTCTTGCCCATCGCCATCTAAGGGGAATGTTGGAGTGATTATTATTGATCTGGTTTCTGGTGCGGATGTGAATGACCTGATGGAATAGGATGCTCCGGCGTCAGCTGCTGCTACTAAGGAGGCCCCACCTGACTTTGGCGAGTGGATGATCGTGGAAACGCCGCATGAGCGTGGTCCGGGATACGCTGCCGCTTGAGCATGGTCCGGGCAACGCTGTCGCTGCCTCCAGGGTTACTTCGGGGAACTGCTATGCTGCAGTAGCAACACTGGAGGAGAACGTGGGTAGTAGTCCTCCTTGTGCACCTATGATGTCTGATGTGATGAAGATTGTCCCCCTACATTCTAAACAGGTTCGGTCAGACCCGTCAACAAGTGGCCCAATGGTTTTTTCTGCTGGGCCAATCTCCCAGCCCACTTCTATTGCGCAAGAGGGCCCGTAAAAGTCTGGTGGACCCTTGAGGAAGGACAAGCCCACGCGCATTGCATCTAAGTCCCAGCTGAAATCCTCTAGTTTCCCCTAGAGCCTCCCAAGTACCTACCAAGACACGATTATGATTCACAGTGTTCTCCCTCCCTCCTTCTCAGCCCTTACCCCCTCCTTGTGTATTGGTCCCCTAGCTCCCTTCACTCTAAAACCGTTGGTGGTTGATTCGAAGGAACCAGAACTGCCGGACGGGACTGTGGCTGGTCATCCGCCGGGGCAAGAGCTGGCATATACTGAGCCGAGTTTGCAAGAGACAGACTGGTCGGTGGTCCTTTGGGTGCTCTTTTTTTAGCAAGGGTATGGCTACTCTCTCTTTAAATCATTTTCAATGGTTAAAGTTGTTTGTTGGAATGTTCGTGGAGCAGGCAATCCAAAGTTTGAGTGGAGTTTTAAGGACTTATGTAGAAAGCATAGGCCGGCTGTGAGGTCGAGAGTTTCCGGTGAAAGAGCAGCTTGGGTTTCTCCCAAATTCAGGATTGATTCAGCTGTTCGGATTGACCTTGTGGGTTTCTCGGGGGGAATTTGGGATTTATGGCACAGTAATCGGATTTCTCTGACGCAAGTGGCATCGCATCTCCAATGCCTTACTTTTAGATTTACTCTACCTACAGGTGTCTGCTGGTGTGAACACCCAAATTTGACCCATGAATATTCCTCTAATTTAGATTTTAGGTATGCTCAAACCATAAGATTAATGAGATGATTTGGTCTTTGGCTAAGGCACACTTGGAATTTATTTTAGTAGAATGTATATTTTATGAATTGGGGTTTATATGTTTGAAGCTTAGGATTAATGAGAAGATTTAATCTTAGGATAAAAATATACTAAAGTCCAGTTCATTAAAATATCATCCCATTTTATTTATTTGGGCTTTCTTGTTTATTTTAACTCGATTATAATGAGATGATTTATTTTTGGGTTAAGGATGAATTTGAGGGCCTAAGTTAATGAAATGTGGACTTTTCAGGGTTGAGTAGCCCATAAACACATTACTTGTAGACTAATTTTAGCTCTGATTTTTATCATCCCTTAATGATAATTGTGTTTTTGTTATGATTTGGGCACAAAATGGGGACTTAATGTGCAATCAATCAATTAGGAGATGATTGAGGGAGTGCTAACCAAGAAAAGAAGTGATTTTGGGTTGATTAGGGGTTAATTACGCGGGGAATCAAATCAGGGAGGAATTAAGGGAAACCGAGAGCAAAAAAACAAAAGAATGGGGGAAACGCGGGGTGCCGGGTGGCCATGGCAGAATGACCCCCAGCCCTGGCGGTCTTGGCATCCATGACCGCCGGCCATGGCGGCCATCCAGCCCATGACCGCCGGCCCTGGCGGTCTTGGTGCCCAAATTGCCTGATTTTCCCTAATTTTCTCCCCTAATTCGATTCTACACAGTTTTGGACCAGAATTTTGGCTGGAACCTTGGTTATTAAGCAGGTCCACGCCCCCATACACCCCAGAACTCTATAAATAGGACCCCCACTCACATTTCAAGGGATCAATCTCTCTTTACACACACCCCCCATAAGCTTTGTTTTCTTGGAGAAACTCTACTTCTCCAAGCCTAGAAATATTTCTATAGGCAGAAACTCTGAAGAAATTTTGTGGGAAAGCATCAAGAAAGAAGCCAAAAAGAGGAGATCAAGAGGAGGAAACAATCAAAAGCATTCTAGGAGCCAAGAAGTTGGACAATCCGAGTAGAGGGACCTAATACGAGCAGTCTCAGAAAATAATTCATATCTCGAATTCTAGAGGTTGGATTGTTGTGATCTTGGACTCTCTGAAAAGCTAAGTGGGAGACCTACAACTTTACTGTTGAGACTAGAGTCTGAATCGGCCACTTTAATTGTTCAAAATACATAAGAAGACGACCATAGATTCTTCCAACAATTGAGATAAGTGTTCTAATCCTTTTTGATTGTGAATCTCATTGATTGCTATTTGCTGATGACTTGGTGTTGCTGAATGATGCTTTTGTGGATGATGTGAGTGTTGTGATGCCATCACAAGAACTACGTGGGCTTTGAACCCGGACGCCGGGGTACTAGGTGGTTTCTAGTGGTGGAAACTCAAGCCCAATTGTTTTTATCTTTCTTTTTGTTTCAATTTAATTTTTCTATTTTATGTGACTTGTTTCCAGACTATACACACACTTGCACAAGGCATACTTATGTTCTTCAATTGCACAAAGTTTTGCCCTAACATGGACGGGTGCCTAACACCTTCCCTTCCATGACGAACCCTCGGGCCTATTATCTTTGGTTCGCTAGACAGTTGCTTTACATGGAATCGTTGGGATCCAAGAACTGGTTTTTCCTGAATTTTGTCCCATAGTAAAATTCGGGTGGCGACTCCAAAGATAATAGGTGTTGGTTAAAGAAGAAGGTGTAAGGGAAAAGTGAGGAGGCCCAAGTGATTTTGAGTCGGGTTCTCACAGCTAGTTTAGCTCGATTGTGTATGGGCATCCTAATGCCATGTCATGTTTATGGGCTCACCTTCAGTCCCTCAGTTTTTCTGGCGATGCCCCGTGGTTCCTGATGGGGGATTTTAATGACTATTTGTCCCCAAGTGAAGTATGGGGTGGTACTTTTTTGGCAGCAAGGGCCAGATTATTCAACCATAGGCTGGATGAGTTGTAGCTACTTGATTTTGGATTCTGCGGCCCTGATTATACTTGGGTGCAGACGCACCAGACCCGTCTTGATCATGTAGTTGTTAATGGTGAGTGGAGGGAGCTATTTTTTGAAGCTTCAGTGATGCACTTGCCCCGAACTTATTCAGACCACCACCCCCTGCTCCTTCTTCTTTCAGGAGTGTCTGTTCCCCTCCTCAACCCCACGCCTCCCGCTGTGAATACCCGACCCAAAATCACTTGGGCCTATTCACCTAATCCTTTCACCTTCTTCTTCGGGTCAATCTCATAATCTTGGAGTCGCCACCCAAGTTTTATTAAGGACAAAACTTGGGAAAAACCTTGATATGACTCCTTCAGGCTACATGGTCATGGCGAACCAAAGTTATGGATCAGGGGTTCGTCATAGATGGGAAGGTGTTAGGCACCCATCCATGTTGGGTTGAGATAGTGTGCAATTATAAAATGCAAGTGTACCTGGTGCAAGTGTGCGGGTGTGGAAAGTAAAGAGAAGGGGAGAAGAAGAAGATTTGGCTTGCATCCCGTTGTAACACCGAGATTACCTACGTAACTAAGTGATCGGGGTCAAAGCGACGTAGTTCTAAACATGGCACAAATCGGCCACTTACTTCATTAAAAGCATCAGCATGTAATCAACAAAGATCAATTAAAAGAGAAGGTTTAGTGTTACCTCTTGTAGCCGTCCTCTAGCTCCTTGGAATGGGTTGAGTTCTACACCCACCTTCTTGCCGCTTCTAAGCTCTATGGTTCATCCTCTTCTTGACCTCTCCTTGTTGAACCACTGCTAATGTCTCCCGCGAAAATCCTCTAGAGTTTTTGCCTAAAGAATGTATTTCTAGGCTTGGAGAAGTAGACTTTCTCCAAGCACATAAGGCTTATAGGTGTATGTGTAAGAAAAGTGTGTCATCCTTGGAATGTATGTGAGGGGTCCTATTTATAGTGTTCTGGAAAACCTAGGGGCATAGACCTACTTAATGGTGAAGATTATGCCCGAAAGCCTGGTCCAAAACCACGTAGGATCGAATTAGGAACAAAATAGGCAAAAACCAGAGACTCTGGGTACCTATGACCGCCGTTGCCGGCGGTCATCCTTTGGATGACCACCAGTGCCGACAGTTATGTGGGGAGGACCGCCAGCACCTGGCGGTCGTCGCGCGATGACCGTCGGTCACCCCGCGTGTCATCGATTCTTTCCTTTTTCGGCCTCCAATCCCCCTAATTTAGCCCTGATTTGATCCTACCGCGTCCCTAATTGACACAAAATTACTCAATTACTTGATCATCACTCCCCCTAAATCATTCCATAACAAATTGATTACACCTTAATGCCTATTTCATACTAAATCATACCAAAAACAACATTTCTACACAAATGATGATTTAGCTCTGATTTTCCACGGAAATCATAGCTAAAATTGTCCTGCAGGAAATGTGTTAATGGGCTGGGTAAACTCTGGAGAATCTATTTACTTGGATCCTTAAACCCATTCGTAACCCAAAAATACATCAAGTCATTATAATTGGGTTAAAAACAACTAATAGAGCCCAAGTAATACAACGAAATGTATTTTAATATGAATAAACCTTATTATATGTTTTACCCTAAGATTAAATCATCTTATTAATCCCAATGTTTAGATGCACAAAGAATTAGATTACCAAAATACATTAATTATACTAAATTAAATTCTTACTATATCTTAACTCAAAATCAGATCATCTCACTAACCTCAAGTTAGACATGTTTTGGAATTTAGTTTTGGTAAAATATTCGTGGGTCAAATTTGGGTGTTCACAGATGCCCCTCGTTGATGAGTCCTTACGGACTAAGAACGAAACAATGTAAGACAGGAACCACCAAATTTGAATGATGAGTGTGTGGCATGTGTCAAACTTCAGAGCATGCCATGCTCCTCTCCAGGAATCATCTCATCCTGGAGCTTTAAGGGACGAGCCCTCGGATTTTAGGAATTATCTCATCCCAGATCTTTGGAATCTTCTCATCCCAAGGTCGTAGAATCATCTCATCTATCGGGTGGTCGACAAGGAATACTCCCATCCTCGTTAGTTGGGTTTTGACTTGGGAATCATCTCATCCCGAGGTGATAGAACTAGGTTGTTAACAAGGAATACTCCCATCCTTGTCAGCTGGGTTTTGACAATAGACTCATCTCATCTATCAACAAGAAATGCTCCCATCGTTGTCAGCTGGTTTTTGTCTTGGAAATCATCTCATCCTTAGACGATAGAATCGTCTCATCTATCAACAAGGAATACTCTCATCCTTGTCAGCTGGGTTTTGACGATAGAATCATCACATCTATCAACAAGGGATACTCCCACCCTTATCAGCTAGGTTTTGTCTTGGAAATCATCTGATCCCGAGACGATAGAATCATCTCATCTATCAACAAGGAATACTTCCATCCTTGTCAGCTGGGTTTTGTCTTGGGAATCATCTCATCCCAAGACGATAGAATCATCTCATCTATCAACAAGGAATACTCCCATCCTTGTCAGCTGGATTTTGTCTTGGGAATCATCTCATCCAAAGATGATAGAATCATCTCATCTATCAACAAGGAATACTCCCATCCTTGTCAGTTGAGTTTTGTCTTGGGAATCATCTCATCCCAAGACGATAGAATCATCTCATCTATCAACAAGGAATACTCCCATCGTTGTTAACTGGGTTTTGTCTTGGGAATCATCTCATCCAAAGACGATAGAATCATCTCGTCTATCAACAAAGAATACTCCCATCCTTGTCAGCTGGGTTTTGTCTTGGGAATCATCTCATCCCAAGACGACAAAATCTTCTCATCTATCAACAAGGAATACTCTCATCCTTGTCGGTTGGGTTTTGTCTTGGGAATCATTTCATCCCAAGATGATAGAATCATCTCATCTATCAACAAGGAATACTCCCATCCTTGTCATCTGGGTTTTGACTTGGGAATCTTCTCATCCCAAGTGAAACGCCCGTATCCCAAATTGTCCAATTTAATTAATTAAAATGTGTGAAAAATCCAAATTGCCCTTTCTACCCGGGATACGATACGAACATCATAATCATTGTACAATTTACAACAATTTATACAATTAAACGAGTATGCAGCGGAAGACAAATAAATAAGCAAAATATGTATGTAATGCACCCTATGGATCCGACTCGTCGAGAGGAAAGCACCGCCACCTGCTGGTATGCACTTCTGATCCATGATCAGATAACCTGTGTAAAAACATGAGGGGGTGAGACCAACCACTGTCTCACCGCAAACAAATAAACCAGTGTATACAAATACAAATCAACTACAAGTACACCGGCATCAGGCAACAGGAACCACAATGCACAAACAAGTCACAACGAACAATACAAGTCATCATCAGACTTCAAACCAACACTGGTCTTTAATCACTTTGTTATCATTGTACTTTATTGTTATTAGGGTTGAATGTTTTATTAGGATTTAGTATTTTATTAGGGTCCTCTACTGTGTGCGTCGAGCTCGGCCCCGTCTCATGAGACAACCAGGGCATAGGCCCAATATAATCAGGGCAAGGCCCAATACAATCAGAGAGAGAGGGATAGACAGAGAGAAAGAGGGAGGTAGAACCGGTCATCACAGACCCATATGCTAAACCGCATATACCATGATATCCCGCATGCAATCCTGAGGGGTATAACTTGCCGCTCGAACCAACCGATCAACAGCCCCACAATAGAATTATTATTATTATTGTAATTCGTTAATCACAATTATGCTTAAAGAGTTGTGCCATACGTTATGATCAAAGAGGGTTGTGTGGGTTCCATAACTTTTTCTCAAGTCCGGGACTCCAGCCCTCTAATCACCACACAAACCGCAAAGTCATATCTCATGTTATATCTCATAACCAACAAACTTATGCTCAACTGGCATATCATATTAAAGAGGCACATAATACACATAATCAGACATACTGCATCAAGGTATCATCATTAAGATATAAACGCAAACAAGAACATCAACACAGCAGGCATATATGCATATAGCATTCAATACCAACCAAATATTATCACTATGTGTATCATGTTAACTAACCGAGTATTGTAGGCAGTAGTGCATACAAAGGTTTATATGTCCTCACCTGTTCGTTAGAATCATCTTGAACGGTAAAGCCATCTCCTACCTCGACATTATCGGGTTCCTATAATTATAACCCAAAACACAATTACAATCCAATCCACGAGGCAAAGAGACGCATGCGTGCTATGCACTAGCTAACTTAATTTACTGCTAACAATCCTAAACCTCAAGTGAGTATATAAGAGTTAGGGTCCAGGCTTTAAGTTTAATATAACTCTTGAGAATCGGAAAATCCTCTTAAAAGAAAAACGATTTAGGGTCTAACCCAGTGTCTTTGAAAATTGAAAGCCATCTAGAATCCACTTAGTCAAGCCAATGAAAGACCAAATGCACATGCTGCACCCTCATAACTCTAAATGAACCCGTGAGTAGAACCAAGGTTTCATGGAGCTAAACCTCATAACAAAACTATTTCACTTGAATTAATCTTTTGATTTACTAATCATGCATTGAAAACAAGTTAAATGCCACTGCAACTGCCAACTCACACTAGAGTAACTAATTACTAGGAGGTGTCAATCCTTTACGTAAATATTGCGCATAAATATGATGAATTGATGAAAATGGAATTTAAGAAATCACAAGACCCATGTGAAGCGCACCAAACAAGACCTGATATATATATCCACCCCCCTAACTTTATGAAACTGTAATAACAATGTCAATATAAGCCTATAAGACTTGGCATTTAAGCATCAGCCCTTAATCCACGTGTTCCTTTATGAACAAAGACTCACACATATATATCTTTATCATTGTATTTAATTATCCAACTCTGACCATAAAACAACAACTTGCATGTACCTTAACGGAACCCGAATGAGCAAATACCCATAAATAAATGAGCATGGTTTAGACATAAACTGACAAGTACAATCAGGTCATTACCCATTTCAAACGATTCAGCACGAGTTGGAAGAGAAATAACCACTCCAGCAATACACAATCACACGCATATCCTCAATCCAAGACCACCACCAACGAAAATTAAAACCCGATTAGGCACAGTGCCCAGGAACCCAAGAGAAAGAATAGGAAAGGTGAACAGAGGTCTAACCCTCAGTTTTGTCACAGTCACGGTTCTGGCCATCGTCCTCCATAGAGCCCAACCTTGGCCTCCAAATTTTCCATCTGTGTGAACTCGTGCACATCACAACCCGAGGAAGCGAAAGAGAGGAGGCGAGCAAGCAAAGGGTAAAAGAATGGGTAATCCATTCGGTGACAGGAAAAAAAAAAAGAAAGAAAAGAGAGAATGGAAGAGGGCAACCGAATCGGGAAAAAAAAGAAAGTGGGAGAGAAAGAGAAGGGAAGACGAACTCGGGGAAAGAAAAAGAAAAGAAAAGAAAAGAGAGGAGAGAGTGAGAAAAAAGAAGTTTATATACTCTAGGGTTAGGGTTGATTTTGGCCGGGACCAAAACGACGTCGTTTTGGTCTTAGGCATGGTCAACCCTCTTCCCTTGGTCAAAACGCAGGCCAAGTGTGTGTTTTATGTTTGGCATGTCCCGAAGCTACGTAGTTTTTGGCAAAACTACACTACACCATGTGTTGCACCCCAAAACACAAATAAATTCCATAGAACCCGAAACTAGGATTAAATCCAAAAAATATAAAATATTTCCATGGAAAAATAAATTAATAACATAAATTTTCTTGACCAAAAATCCTGGAAATTCTACAAGGGTAAAATTGGAATTTGAATTCCAAAAATTTAAAAATTCCATAAAAAATTAATTAACGAAATATCGGGGCGTTACACCAAGTCTCGGGAATCATCTTATCCCGAATGGCTTTGCCATCTCATTTTTGTCAAAAAAAAATGTTGTCTCACGGTTTGGCTATCTAATCTCTAGGCTTTTCGTGCCCCTACCGTCATCTAAGATGTCACTTCGCGACTGTGTTGTCAATGTCTCGGGCATCACATACCCCTACTTCTCCACTTCGTGGCTTGGTTGTCGGGAATTATCTTATCATGAGGTTTGATTTTGCGTGTATCGGGTACTCGGCTTCGGCTTTGCATTCTCTCGGGTTTTTTTCCTCACCTCTCAATTTACCGGTTAGGGTTGAACGTGTTTCTGAAATTACCCTAGATTTTTTGATCACCTCGCAGTCTCACAATATTAAGAAGGATGTTTTCTTATGGTCGGGTTATCTAGGTCTTACGCCCTTGCTTACTGGACCCAATGTTGTGCCCTTTGAGATTATTCAAATCAAAAAGTGGGGCGTGATGCCCTTAGCATCTCGTTATGGTCTTAGAGATGAGGTTCTAGTGAGCCCTTACTACCAACTTTGCAAAGCCAAAGGGAGCCGTGCCTTTGATTCAGGATTTTCAGGAAATCGGGATAATTCAAACAATGTATCTCATTATTTGGGACTCAAAAATCTGCATACAGAATTTTATCTCAGTAGAAAGATTGTTTCGGGGCACGGGGCCCGCAAAAATCGAGGTGGGACCCAGAACAGAGGTGGCGGTCATGCGAGGAAGCCCGCCAGTGCCTGGCGGTCATGTGGGGATGACCGCCAGGGTTTGGCGGTCTTCTCGTGATGTCCGTCGGCCCTGTTTTGGGTTTAAAAGCCCTTTCTCTTCTCTCTCTCCCTCATTCTCCATTCAAACACTCCCAAAACCCCAATTCTCTCAATTTTCTCACCTTCCCTTTGTTCTCAAAACACCCTAAAACACTTCCCAACTCTCCCCAATTCTCATCCATGGCATCATCATCATCCAATCTCTCTAAGTCAAGAGAGGAGACCATGAGGAAGTATCGTCCCAAATCCGACCCAGAGGAGAATCCACGCCTTTTGTTGAAATCTCCAAGTAGGCACATCTCCTCCCAACTCCACAAAGTTCAGGTAAGTGATTTCTAAACCCAAAAACGCCTTGAATTTGAGTTTTGATTGATTTTTTCGAGTTTATGACCTCATACCTTTAGAATTGAAATTTATGCAATGCATGGTGTGTTTGAATGCTTGAGAATGTCCCTGAGATGTCTATGATGTTTTGCCCCTATATTCATTTTATGGATTAAACACAAGAAATCACGGATTAAGGTAATTGGGGGTTTAGGGCTCTTTGCGAATTTTAGGGATTGTGGGTGATTCTGACATTATTTTGATATGGCGAATATGTGAAACTGATGTTGGGTGACTGGGTATTAATGGGCTTGTCCCAATTTTGGCCAATTTTAAATTTTTCCGGGGTGGATTTTTTTTGTGACTTTCTTGTGTTTTGATCCATAAATAAAACTGTGATATAGTGTTGGTATGCATGATGTGAACATGCAATCCTACCCTTATGATGCTTGTCTTGAAGTGTGTGGTCTTGGCTTGATCTTGGTGAACCCGGGTTGGCGTGAGTATTGACTTCTTTTGGCATATCTACACAGGACTCGAAGGATAGACAGCGGAATCATGCCGGGGCTAATGCCCGCCATCTCATTCTTGAGCATGTGAGGAAGGACATGCCTGTTCGAGAGATCATTGAGAGGGTTGGGTTGTGGGACTTCTTTTGCACTTTCCGAGCTGACCGGGTTGACCTGCAAGCTGTATCGGCCCTAGGCAAGAGGTGGTGGGATACCACCAATACCTTCCATTTTTCCTGCGGTGAGATGACGATGGCCCCTTCGGATTTTACCCACATTAGTGGGCTGGTATTCCAAGGTGATCCAGTCATATTTGATCAGCAGTTAGGCATCGATCGCTTTCAGAAGTTGGTGGGGCTTGTTCCTGACTGGGTCCGCATATGTGAGGTATCACCTACATTGCTGCAAAATGCCTTGTTGGATCCTCGATATTCGGGGACAGCCGAGCAGAGAGCCCGGGGCTTGATATTATTGAGCATGAGTAGAACCCTCTTTGCTTCCGGTGGTGATCGAATTCGGTGTGATTTATTGGCGTCGCTTGTCCATCTGGACAGACCACGGATTGATTGGGCCTCGCGGGTTTTGCGAACGCCTACCGGGAGATGTACAACTTTTCTCGGGTTGCTGCCAAGCACTTCTATGGTTCAGCTTGGATTTGGGAGGTCTTTCCTCTGTCCTGATCCCTTCTTATCATATTTGTCTGTCCCTTCGTCTCCTTATTTCATCTCCTTATTTATTCGGGTAATCTTGGCAAGTGTGGGGTCAAGAATATCTTGGGTTGCCTGCTCCGAAGCTTCCAGCTGATGAGAAGTCGTGGCCAGTTTCCCTCCGTTGGGGCTCCCCGAGCTGTGGGATTAGGAGCAATGCCCACCACAGAGTACGGGCCCGTCACAATATAGATCAGGTTGCCATGTCGGGCAAGGTATCTTTTCTCCTTCATCTCTTGTTTCCCGGAAAATCTTTTCCGTAGCATTGTCTCACCGAACATTTATTGGCAGATCCAGTTTTCTCCTTTCGCGGCTTACCAGAAAATTTTGGAGAGGATTGACTATATGACTCTAGTGATGGATCACTTCCGATGCTTGATAGGGTACCCTAATATGAGGGTGTGGTACCTCAGGGATCGTGTATGTGCGTAGACCATTGATCTCCCATGGATACCACGCAACCCTCCAATCTCCATGCAAGACATAAATGAGCGAGGTGAGGCCCCTGAAGACGATCGTTTGGATTGGCATGCTGATGACTTGACCTTACCAGGTGACTATTCATCCTTCATCAGTGAGTTTCTGATGCCTCCCTTGACTACCCCCGAGGCAGGTGGGTTAGTGGCCAGTACTGGTCCTTCTCGTCAGAGCTCTGCCTCCCGGAGAAGGAAGGGTGCTGGGCATCTTCTTCATCTGATCCCATCCTCCCAGCATGCGTGGTCGACTATTAGATCTTTGATGACTCATACAGGCGATATCAGGTACCCTTTTCCGAAGACCTTCTCCCCGACTTTCCATCATTCCCCGCATATATCACCACGGTACCATCTTTATCATTATTCCAAATATCCTCTTTCTTCTCCTCCTTTGTAGCTTGATTGACCTTCTTTGTATGAATAGGTTCCGGCCACCGAGGTTTCTCGACTTTGGTCACTGCTTGGACGGGCCAAGGCAAACTTGACGGCCCAAGCCATTCGGATAAGGGAGTTGACTTCCTGTGTGAGAGAGGGAGGATGTGCCCGCCCCGTGCCATTATCAAGAGATCCCCATCCCTCTGGGCCTTCAGTACCACCTTTTGCCCCTCAGTTGATTCCTCATCCTACTGATCCTACCTCGGGTGATTCCAAGGATACAATATAGGAGCACACTAGGCCGGTTCGCCAAACTCGGAGCAAGAAGAGACGGTCTTGATTGATGTATGTATGCCATATCATCTAGATGCTTGTACTGTGGTGGACTATCCTTTCTTTTGTATGCATGATTTTTTCCTAAGTTCTTGACTCAAGTATCTGGATGAGATTACTTTTTTATGAATGCATGTTTTTATTTCTCCTGTTTCCAAAATGTAATTATGCATGCAATTTCAAAAAAACTGCCGAACCGCGTGCCATGAGTAGTGGGACAAGCTAGGTATAAGGTACAAGGTCGCCCAAAAACACCTACTTCTCTTTATTGGGTTTACCAACAAAAATTATTTCAATCAAGGACTTCCATGAGCATAAGCGTGCCCCGAGTCTCCCCAAACACCATTTGGTCTTAACTTTTGCCTAGGGCGCCCTTTTGAGTTTTCAACCTAGCAGGCATATCCTAACTTTTGCCTAGATCGCCCTTTCGGGTTTTTGATCTAGCAGACAAGTCCCCCTCTCTTTGCTCCTTTTTTTTTTTTTTTACTTTTCTTCCTCCGAGGATGGTGATCGGATTTTACCCAGGTGATGGCAAGTTCCAAATCTTTTTATCTCGCGGTGACATTCTTCTGGCGGTTGCTCGATTTTGGCCCTCCTTTGTCTTGACAATATGGCCCGGAAAAATTTAGGGACACTGCTTTTTGAGCATTGAAGGAGGTTTTCTCAATAGATATAATCCAGACCCAAACCCTATTATCTTTTATCAACCTAGCTTAGGAACCAAATTATGTCTTGACCGAGCTCTTCAATAGAGTTACCTACGTACCAGTAGAAAATAATATTTATTTTTTTTCAAATTGCGAGGAAGTACCTTTCTTGAGAAATTTAAATGGCACATTGGTTGTGGGTACATATCCCCCTTTTTTTCTTCTTCTTCTTTTTTTTTCATTTTTTTTCGGGGAAACGATCTCACAAGCCAGGCTTATTAATCCAAGACAAAGTATATGATTTGAAACAACTTTGATTTACTGGATCAGGTCTTCGTAGTTCATTTATGGTTCCCAAACTAAGTTGATAAATTCTGACGAGACTTAAGACATTAATTCAATAAATGAGGGGGATGAGAACATCCATTACATGAACGCAAGCAAAAGACATTAATAAAAGACCAACAACATTGACTCCTCAAGGTGAAGTTGACATGGATAGGCTTCAACCCTCTTTTGTTTTAAGAATATAAAGAAAACAGACTCGATGCTTTAAAACCCCTAAAACTTCTTATTCTCCCCATTACCTATTCTAAACATCCTCCTCCATCACCCATTCGATCTTATCTGGGTACACGAGCTTTCTTCGCGGGACTATAGTGAAAGTTTCCTTCGGGCCATCATGTTGGACTTCAATTGTCATTGTCTCGTCTCCCTTATCGGTCATCATGAGATTTTGAGTATTCCTCGGATCCTGTGGCACCACCCCAATCATCCCACTTGTTTTCCCGCAACTCCTGGATGCATTCCCTGAGACTTTCTTTAGCCTTGACACTTTCTCGAGTGAGTGCAGCATTCCGGAGTTGGATGCCCCTCATCATATCTTCAACAAGTGCATACTGTCCCATGGCATCTCGAAATTGCTTCATGGCTACTTGGGAAAATGGTTGGCCAAGCAAGACTCCACAGAGGATCGTCTCCTCTAATCGGCCCATCAGAGTCCGGAACGTTGATTGAACCTCTTTCTCTTGTTGGAGACTCCGGTCTTCACAAATTGGGAAGTCGTCCTCTGTGGGTTTTCCCCTCAAGTTCATTCTTGTGCCAGTAGCACCTTCTGACTGGTTAGCAAGCACATTGCTCATGGTTTCTCTTGACTGTCAAAAGTGAAGAAGTGGGTTTCAGTGCCTTGCTCAGGTGGGCTCAAAAGAAGGTTGGTAACAAATGGTTATGATAGAAAAGGTAGAACATGAATTAACTCCTGATTCGGCACACTACATTTTTCTTTTAAAACCCAATGCAAAATGACATATGTTATGCAGTCCTAACTGTTCAAATTCTTGGGGTAATTGGGCATTACTCGAATCATCAAAACGAATCTCCTCTGAACTTTGGTGAATCACTACTCAAAGGTATGGAATGTTCCCCTCCCTTAATTGCCATGGATGACTATTCATCTTTCCTTTTCCTCAAGATCCCGTGTATGCACAAATTCGAATCCCATAATAACGAGATAGAACACACACATACCACATTGCAAAGTTCACACGAAGGCACGTACTACTTATTGATTCACAATGCATGGGATGCTCAGGGTATGCAGTTGGTTGGGGGCTAAAAGATTGCCGCTAGAGAATGGGTTGACCTACTCACATGTGATAAAAGATATCGCGTAAGGTCCAAGGCCAATTAATCCCCATCATTGCTAAGCATCGAGAAACGGGTTTACTCAAACCACTATCGCTTAAGGAAAGCATATAGCGGATTTGGATTCCCTCGCCCTCTTAAGGTGAAGGCTTCATATCAATTATCATGAATGCAAGGCACTTATGATGACAAATAAAAGGCACACAAGATTTAACAATTGCACAAAGTCTCTTGAACCCATTACTTCCCCAGCGGAGTCGCCAACTGTGAATACCCGACCCAAAATCACTTGGGCCTATTCACCTAATCCTTTAACCTTCTTCTTCGGGCCAATCCCATAATCTTGGAGTCGCCACCCAAGTTTTATTAAGGAAAAAACTTGGGAAAAACCTTGATATGACTCCTTTAGGCTACATGGTCATTGCGAACCAAAGTTATGGGATCGAGGGTTCGTCATAGATGGGAAGGTGTTAGGCACCCATCCATGTTGGGTCGAGACAGTGTGCAATTATGAAATGTAAGTGTGCCTGGTGCAAGTGTGCGGGTGTGGAAAGTAAAGAGAAGGGGAGAAGAAGAAGATTTGGCATGCATCTCGTTGTAAGACCGAGATTACCTATGTACCCGAGTGATCGGAGTCAAAGCCACATAGTGCTAAACATGGCACAAATTGGCCACTTACATCATTAAAAGTATCAGCATGTAATCAACAAAGATCAATCAAAAGAGAGGGTTCAGTGTTACCTCTTGTAGCCCTCATCTTGCTCCTTGCAATGGGTTGAGTTCTACACCCACCTTCTTGTCGCTTCTAAGCTCTATGGTTGATTCTCTTCTTGACCTCTCCTTGTTGAACCACTGCTAATGTCTCCCACAAAATCGTCCAAATTTTTTGCCTAAAGAATGTATTTCTAGGCTTGGAGAAGTAGAGTTTCTCCAAGCACACAAGGCTTATAGGTGTATGTAAGAAAAGTGTGTCATCCTTGGAAAGTATGTGAGGGGTCCTATTTATGGTGTTCTGGAAAGTCTAGGGGCGTGGACCTACTTAATGGTGAAGATTATGCCCGAACATCTGGTCCAAAACTGCGTAGGATTGAATTAGGAACAAAATCGGCAAAAATCAGAGATTCTGGGTACCTATGACGGCCGCTGCCGGCGGTCATCCTTTGCATGACCCCCAGTGCCGGCGGTCATGTGGGGATGACCGCCAGCACCTGGCGGTCGTCGCGAGGTGACCGCCGGTCACCCCGCGTGTCATCCGTTCTTTCCTTTTTCGGCCTCCATTCCCCCTAATTTAGCCCTGATTTGATCCTACCGCGTAATTAACCCCTAATTAACCCAGAATTACTCAATTACATGATCATCACTCCCCCTAAATCATTCAATAATGAATTGATTACACCTTAATTCCTATTTCATACTAAATCATACCAAAAATAACATTTCTACATAAACGATGATTTAGCTCTAATTTTCTACGAAAATCAGAGCTAAAATTGTCCTGCAAGAAATGTGTTAATGGGCTGGGTAAACTCTGGAGAATCTATTTACATGGATCCTTAAACCCATTCCTAACCAAAAAATACATCAACTCAATATAACTGGTTTAAAAACAACTAAAAGAGCCCAAGTAATACAACGAAATGTATTTTAATATGAAAAAACCTTATTTTATGTTTAACCCTAAGATTAAATCATCTTATTAATCCCAAGGTTTAGATGCACAAAGGTTTAGATTACCAAAATACTTTAATTCTACTAAATTAAATTCTTACTATATCTTAACTCAAAATCAGATCGTCTCACTAACCTCAAGTTAGACATGTTTTGGAATTTAGTTTTGGTAAAATATTCGTGGGTCAAATTTGGGTGTTCACACCCCCCATCCCCCAACAGAGGCCCTTTCAATTTGAGGCAATGTGGCTTTCACGTGCTGGTTATAAATAGGTTGTTTCCAGTACGTGGGCTAGGGCTTCAGGACAGTTTGTACAGTCTTTAACTGCATTGCAGATGACGTCCCAAAAATTTAACAAAGAAGTTTTTGGAAATTTGTTTCGTAGGAAGAGACATGTGCTGGGTTGATTGAAGGGTGTCCAGCTTCGATTGGCTAGTAGAACGGATTCCTCTCTGGTTGCTTTGTAGAGGGAGCTTATGGCACAGTATACTATTGTTTTGAAGTAAGAGGAAGTATTTTGGTTTCAGAAGTCCTAATGCCAATGGATTTCACAAGGGGATAGGTGTACCAGATTTTACCATTTATCTACAGTATGTTAGAGCAAGAAAAATAAGACTCAGAAACTGAAGGTGGCTGGGGATAGGTCGTTTGATTTGGCAGTTATCCAAGGGGAGGTGCAAGAGCACTTCTATGTGCTCTTTGGTTCGCTGATGCGGTCAGTGCTGCTGCCCCTTTCGTTTGCTGACCCCCGGCTTGACGAGCATCAGATGGCTGGTTTGGGGAAAGCAGTTGTGAAGCAAGAGGCGTGGGAGGCTTTAGGTGCTATGGGTAATCACAAAGCATCGGGGCCGGACGGGTTCCATCCGATCTTTTTAAAGCAGTTTTTGGAGATGTTGGGCGATGACTTATGGGATCTGGTGAGACAGGCCCTTGCAACTAGGAAGGTGGATCCTAAGCTGGCGAAACCTTAGTTGTTTTGGTTCCGAGAGAGGAGGTCCCTGAAGTGGTGTCTCAGTTCAGGCCCATTAGTTTATGTAACGTACCCTATAAGGTGATAGTGAATCAGATGCGCCTTTTACTGAATGATTTAGTGAGTGTTATGCAGGCGAGCTTCATGTCGGGCTGAGGAACGGGGGACAATATTATTGTTGTGCAAGGAGCTCCTGTACTCTCTGAGAAGGAGTACCAGTAGGCGAGGGGTAATGGTGATTAAGATAGACTTGGCGAAGACGTATTATCGTGTGAATTGGGCTTTCTTGGAGGATACCTTGGTCTTCTTTGGTTTTCCTTTGCAGTTGATTGCTTTGATTGTGTGTTATGTGTCTTCAACTACTTTCTCGTTATTATGGAATGGGGGACGGCTCCCACCTTTTGTTTCTAAGAGAGGTTTGAGGCAAGGAGATCCCCTCTCCCCATACCTTTTTGTGTTATGCATGGAGTGCCTCTCCTTGTTGATTAGTGATCTGGTTCAGAATCGAGTATGGCTTCTGCTCCGGGCATCTCAGACGGGTCCTTTCTTCTCTCACCTGAGCAGATGACACAATCTTTTTTGTTGAAACGTCTGACCAGTAGGCACGAGTGGTGAAGCATACTCTTCAGTGTTTTTATGAGTTCTCGGGGATGTAGCTTAGCCCCTCTAAATCTTCCTTTTATGTTGCCCCTTCTGTGCCACGCCATAGAGTCCGCCGTCTTCAACGGGTTCTGGGTGTGTCTGTTACTTCAGATTTGGGGAGGTACTTTGGGGTTCCGTTGATGCATGGTAGGGTCTCTCAATCCACTTTTTAAGTGTATTGTGGATCGGGTCCAGGAACGCCTTCAGACTTGGAAAGCTAAACATCTAACCTTGGCAGGCCGAGCTACTATAGTACAGACTACACTCACAACCATGTCTCTTTATTTCATGCAGTCTATGTGGTTCCCCTCGGGTACTTGTCAAGCATTGGATAAGCTGGCTCGACGGTTTCTTTTCTCTAATAAGGAGTCTAGGGGGTACACCTGTTGAGTTGGGATCATGTCACTAGACTGAAATGCCAAGGTGGCCTTGGGATTCGACGTGCTAGTGAGAATAACATAGCCCTCTTGGGTAAGGTTGGGTGGGAGCTGCTCTGTGGTGCTGATTTTCCATGGGCGTGCTTGTTGCGAGCCAAATGTCTTGGGGCAAAGCATATTCTTGCGCATGCTCCCATTGCTCTTGCTTCCCCTTTCTGGAAGGGTGTCATCCGGAGTTTGCAGTGTTTGGATGGAGATTTATGATGGTGTGTGGGATATGGGGATACTATGTCCTTGTGGAAGGACAGATGGGTGGGCGATTGTTCGCTGTTGGAGGTGTCAACCGCCTCCATTCCCGAGCCCTTATTGGATATGAGGGTCTCAAACATTATCTTCAACAGAGACTAGGACAGTACGTTGATCAAAGAGTTCCTTCCACCTACAATTCTGGCCCAAGTGCTAGCAATCCCTTTTGTCTACTTTGGGAAATATGCAGGACTCACAGTATTGGGGAAGTGCCTCCAATGGCTTATGCCTGGCTTACACGAAATGAGGGTGCTGACTCTAGTATGGTGTGGAAGTGTGTGGCGCCTGCATCTACCGCACAAGATTGTTTTCTTCGTGTGGCTTGTAAGAGGGAAACAGTTGTTTACGAATGCTAGGCGTCACCACATGGGATTTCATTGTCTTGTGCTGGACAATTTGGTGTGCCCAGAATCAGTTGATCTTTAATGGTGTAAGTACTACTCCTTCAGCCTTGGTGGGGACGGCCTCTAGGTTGTCCTTGAAGTATCGGAAGGCATTTGCATTAGCATCTTCCTCCCACCCAACTCGGCTAGCTTGTTGGGTTTCCTCGTTCCCCCCTCTTCTCTTTATGTCAAGATTTTGTTGTTGGAAGTACTGGGGGCAACTCGGGTCTTGCTGGTGCGGGGGTCTGTTATGCAATCAATTGGGTGGGTGGCTGTGTGGATTTTCTGCACATGTTGGGTTTACAGTGATTGCGATGGCGGAGTTGTTTGCCATTCTCCAGGCCCTTCTAATGGCCTGGGAGCATGGATATCGTAGCGTGATACTAGAGAGTGACTCCACAACAACTTTGAACCTAGTGGAGATGGGGTGAGTGACTATCATCCTTTGGCGGTATTGGTTTTGGATATCAGGGAGATTGTTAATAGGACTTGGCATTGCTCACTGCATTATATCTTTCGAGAGGCCAACTCATGTGCTGATTTCATAGCAAAGTTAGGAGCATCCCAGGAGACCCGAATGCATTACTGGCAGGCTCCTCCTCCGGCTATGGCTGAACTCTTGAGATCCGATGCAGCTAGCGTCGCTACCTTGCGTACATAGTGCTATTGTATTTATTTTATTTTCTTTTTGATGTACCAAAGAAAAGTAACGCGAGGGCCACTCTTAGTCATATTTTAATTTTGGCACGGGCTTTCCAGTTACCACTTTTATACCAACTAGACTCGGGATAATGGCCACAGAAGTCCTAAAATTTTAGGTCAGATTTGGTTTGAGTCCTAAAATTCATTATTTGGCTAAACAAGTCCTAAATCTTTAATTTGAAGTTCATTTGAGTCCTAAATCTTTAATTTAAAGTCTATTTGAGTCGTCAATCATAAGTTTCCAATAAACTTAACCCTCCAGTAAAAAAAATTATATGAAAGTCATAAATACCATCCCATTTTACTATAAAAACAAGAGGAAATTCTATAGTATTTGGTCAAATATATTTTGGGTACTGAAACCCATAAGAAAACTATAACTAATTTTATATTATATCATTTTAGCATGATGATCACTAAGTAAGTTTAATTTATAAAAAATAATTATAAATTTTATAAATTGTAAGTTTCAAATTTTATTGTATTTATTCAATATAACCATAACTCTGTTATGGTTTAAAATAGAAAAATGTTAGGTGCAAAAAAAATATTTGTAAAATTTAGCAAATGCAGTGCAGTGAAAATAATTTATATTTATATGGGTCTATAGGCATTATGGTCATTATGATGACATGCCAACAATTTTTTCCAGCTCTAATTATTGAAAAAATAACTTAAGACTTAAATAGACTTCATAATTAAAGATTTAGGACTTGTTTGGTCAAGTAATAAATTTTAAGACTCAAACAAGATCTTGCCTAAAGTTTTAAAACTTCTGCAGCCATTATCCCACTAGACTCAATGTCATCAATGAGTCAGTTTAAAAAAGTGTTCCTTAATGGAGGGAATCTTTGCAGTATGCTATTCAAAATGTAAATTAACATTGTTCTTGTGGGTCTTTAGACGCACATTTACTGGGTTTTGTTTACTTTGTGGTTGGTTGCCCGTGTTTCTTCTAATGTATATGGCCCTTTGCAAATGCTGGCATCAATAAAAGTTATTCGTTAGCATTAAAAAAAGAAGTGTTGTTTGATCACTTATTATTGTCCAGTAATGTACATAGAATAAATTACATATACACTATCAGATCAGGCAGAAAAAAGATTAACATTGATATATATTATGGTCGGCAAATAGACAATATGAACTTCATATGATGTTACTAAAAATCTAAAATTGTCTAAACAGTACAGTATTATGTAAGGCCTTGCACGCTTATTTTATAGTTGATTTTACGTTTGAGTCTTCATGTATATATAAAATTTTCATTGAAAATCTTACTTATCACTTATCATAATTAGATAATTAGACCCAGCTTAATCGAGGAAAACTCCACATAACAATGAGAAACTAAAACAAAAAGTTTCAAATTAACCAGGCACAAAAAATTGGAAAAAGAACTCCAAACGGGTTCCATGTGACAAAATAATGCATGGCACAAAAAATTGGAAAAAAAACTCCAAACGGGTTCCATGTGACAAAATAATGCATTCCATTTTCTCTCCTTTCGTCAATACAAGACGAACAGATGATGCAATTGCTGCCAAATTAATTAAGAATCTTAGGCGCTTTGATCAAGAAATACATACTACTAGTGTAGAACAAAATTTGGAAATTAAAAATATAATCTAGCATCCTGATTGTGATATAGATTATGATATGGATACTTCATGTTATAAATAAGATTACAACAAAGCAAGTGGTATAATTTTCTATTACTTTTGCAATGATGGTGACCCCACCTCTTCATCATGGAACTTTCTAATAGTTTTTCTTATCAAAAAAAAAAATATTAGTTTTAATAATACAACACAGAAGGGCGGATTTAGGGAGTATTAACAGGTGTCATGGCTCAGATATGTACAATTTTAGTGGAAATCCTGGTATAATTTTTTATTAGTTTTGCACTGATGGGAACCCCACCTCTTCATCGTGGAACTTTCTAATAAAATTAGTCTTACTGATACACCATAATTTATTAAACTTATTGCAGTATTCTTCCAAACTACTAGAATGAACCAGCATCGGGAACCTTCGTAATCATGCATGTGTTATATTTATCATCCAATTTTCGCTGTAAGAGTTTGAATGGAGGAAAAGAGAACATTTTTTTAAAAAAAAATGAAAATAAGCTACTGCCCAGTATTTGCGCTAAAACTCTTTGCTTTCTCGTTGTGAGATTGTAACTTTTGTACTTTTATCAAAAAAAAATTGTAGCCTTTGTAGTACTAATAAAAAGTTTTTAAGATTTTTAATATTTGGTGTGAAAGAGCAACAAACACATTGGTCAAACCTACTTGGAGAAATTATTTAATTGTTGTACTAATGCATAGCAGAGAGGCGGGATCCACTGTGTACAGTAGTCACCGTCATCATAGGCAGTGACCACACTGATCTTTAAAAGATGGAAATTACATATAGTAAATTTACTCTAATCATGGAGACATTACTTAATCGTTGTACCAAGCAGAGGCAGATCAACGGTGTAGTCACCGTATAGGCTAGACAGGTGACTACACTGAATCTCAACAATAATTAACATTATAAAAAGTTGTTTGCATAATTCCTTAATGCTGATTTTCAATACTTATCAATATAATTTTTATATTTACTCATGTCATTTAGACTAAAACGATTACTTATGTAAACTATCCATATATTGGTGCCAATCTGAGCCTAATCCTACTTAATTATTATATTGTTTTCACGTGAATCATCTGGGGAAATGAGGGAGCACATGGGCGAGCAGAGGCCCATGGAGGAGTATTAAAAGAAGGAGTGCTAAAAGGAATGAGTATTCTCCAATCCAAAAAAAAAAAAAAAGAAAAAGAAGTTTTGACACTGCACGGGTGAGCATATAAAAGGGTGAACGTTTGCCTGCAAAAACCAAGCAAACACACACAAAAACTAGAAGAACAACCTCTTCTGCTCCAAGCTAAGCCAACTCCTTAACAATGGCACCCCAATTTCGCCACCATGACTCCCAAACCGGCGCCGCAACGGCGACCCGGCGAGCCCAAATCCTCACCAACCACCTAGTACTCCACAACCAACCTCCTCCATCCTCACAACAAAATCAAACCACCCTCACTTCCAATGTCTGTCTCAGCTACTCCCCACCGGAGCTCTCCGAAACCATCTCTTTCGACACGAAGGAGATGCGGAGGTTATTGGATGGCCACCACATTGCAGAAAGGGATTGGCTGTTCGGTTTGATAGAGAGAAATGAGCTGTTCAATCCGGTGAGGAAAGGCGGGAAGGTGTATGTGATGCCTGACGTTAACCAGCCATTCCAGCAGCAGAGGGAGATGAACATGAGGCGCATCAAATATTTGCTTCACAAAGGGGTTCATCAAGGTTTCTACACAGAGGCTGCAGAGTCAGGGGCGGAGGCTTACATGAGGAACTTAGCATTGCAGGAGGTGTTGAGGACATATGATCTTACACTAGGGATTCAAATGGCTGTTCCCTTATTTTTGTGGTACTATAGTCTAGTCTATGTGTGCTCTTGCTCTACTTTCTGTACTAATTTGTTTCTCTTTTGAATTGGACTGTTAATGGTGCGTTAATTGATGGAATATTATTTCAGGGGGAGTTACATCAAATTCCTAGGGACAAAACATCATCAAGAGAAGTGGTTAAAAGCCATTGAAAATTATGAAGTCATTGGTTGCATTGCCATGTCTGAGTTGGGGCATGGAAGTAATGTATGTTGTCAAGCCACATCTGTATTTTTGGCTTAAATATTATCTTTGCTGGCATTTTCTTCTTAATTGGAATAATATTATTTGCATTTCCAGCTACAAGCAACTGAGACAGTGGCCACTTATGATTCAAGCACGGAGGAGTTTGTGGTCAACACTCCTTGTGAGTCCGCCCAGAAGCATATGATAGGCTTGGCCGCTAATGTAAGGAATTTTTTTTTTTTCCACAATCCTTCTCATAAACTGACGATGAAATATTGACATGTTATAACATTACAAAGTAAACAGCAAAAAAAAAAAATACTTTGTACTAAAAACCAAAAATCAAGTCAAGTTAGCTAGGGTTGACTTAGTTTGTTGGGATTCGAACCCCAACGGTATCCCTCTTTGTTGAGCTTTGGCCCCACTTAGTTAATTGGGGTTCGATCAGTACTCTTTTGGACTCCAAACGGTCCCTCTTGGTTGAGGTTTGGCCTGACGTAGTTGGTTAAGGTTCGATCAGTACTTTTTCGAACCACAACGGTCCTTCTTGGATGATGAGGTTTGGGGCGGCCTGGACTGGTTGGCCTCTCCAATTAATCCCATATATCTATATATATATATTACATAGAGAGAGTTTGACATAATAGTGCCTTTTCTTGCTATTATTTTGTAGTTTGCCACACACGCGCTGGTGTTTGCACAACTTCACACTAATGGAAGGAATCAGGGGCTCCATGGATTTGTAGTCCAGATTAGAGATGCTAATGGCAAGATATGCCCTAACATTCGCATAGCAGATTGCGGTCCTAAAAATGGCTTGAATGGGATTGACAATGGTCAAATCTGGTACTTAATAATTATCATTTCACACTTTCCCTTACAATTATGGTATGATAATTATATACAAACTGGTTTGCAGGTTTGACAATGTGCGAATCCCCAGAGAAAACTTGTTAAATGGGGTTGCTGATGTTTTACCGGATGGACGATACGTGGCTAAGATTAAAGACCCAAGAGAGGTGATCTATTTTCAAGATTGGTTTCTAATTAATATATGTCTAATTAATTTCAGAGCAGATTAAATTCTGGTATTAGTACTAACTTTTATTTTTACTTCCATTTCACAGAGACATGGGCAACAAATAGCGCCTTTGACAATTGGTCGTGTAATTGTTTCCACTAGCTCAATTTACAAAACAAAGGTGCGTTATATCATATCTAATTAGAAATTTTTGAGATGAGACCCGCGACCACCCATATCGAACCGGATTAGTCCGGGCAAAGCTCCAGATAGCCAATAAAAAACTAAAAAACTGAAAAACATGAAAATTTATACTCCTACAAGCCGAAGAAACAACCCTAATTATGCCTCTTGGATTAGGCAACTAGTGAACCTAATATTATTGATTCTCCTACTCCTTACAGGTCAGTTTAGCAATTGCAATACGGTATGCACTCTCAAGGAGAGCATTTTCTGTTACACCTAATGGACCAGAGGTTTTATTGCTTGATTATCCAAGCCATCAGAGACGACTCCTGCCTCTCCTTGCCAAGACGTAAGTACCCAAAAATAATTGCTTAGTTGTTCTTTCTCTTCTTGCAGAACATTTTCTCTATCTGACAAGTGATGTAAATTCTTGCAGATATGCTATGTCTTTTGCTGGAAATTGGTTGAAAGTGACATTTACTAAAAGGGAGCCCCAATCATACAAAGCCGTGGTCGCTTTCTCGGTTGCATTCAAGGCTATCTTCTCCTGGCATAGCATGAGAACACTACAGGTTCATATTTAACTAGGTTGTGAAGCTTGATGTATAATCTTTCTTAATTAGGTTTCATTAAGCTTAATTGATACTCTTTGCTCAGGAATGCCGTGAAGCTTGTGGAGCACAGGGCATGATGGCTCATAATCGGCTTGGCCTGATGGTGGCAGAAAGTGATGGCCAGCTCACTTATGAGGGGGACAACAACCTTTTGATACTGCAGGTATGTGTTTGCCCATGCTTCGGCTAATAAATTCCTTGACAAGGACGAGCTTTCAGGAACGCTAATTGTATAAACCACCAGGCTCAGCGAGCATTTATAGTCCATTGTCATGCCATCTTTATTAGTTTATTCATGAACATTGATCATATAAGTTGTGACACTAATGTATGTGGCAATCTATCTGTTCAATAATACATATTACAAGCTCGGTTATTCTAAAACCAAATAATTCTTCTTTCTCAGGTCAGCAGGATGGTCCTTTCAGAATTCCTTGCAGCCAAGAAGCATAATAGAGCATTATTGGAGTTTGGATTAGAACACATGAATGAACCTAGCCCCGTTATTCCTCCTCAGCTTTCAAGTTCTATCCTAAGGAGCAGCCAATTCCAGGTAGTATATTAGTTAAAAATTTTGACCCATTACTGTCCTGTATTTGAAAATATATATACTAACCAGTTTGTTGTTGTCAGATTGCTGCATTGCGCTTGAGAGAGAGAGACCTTTTGCATCGATTTGCTTCCGAAGTGTCTAACCATCAATTTAGAGGAGAGACTAGAGATCATGCCATTAATTTGGTATATATAGATGCCATTCTACTACAATATTATCCTTTCATTGAGCCTCTGTAACAATAACTTACATCAATTGAGGTTTAACTTCTTGACATCTGCACTACTCTAATTACAGGCTTATCATCTGTACAAAGAATTAAGCAAGGCATTTACAGAACGTATGGTACTACAACTCACCATCGAAGCAGAGGAAGGCATCCCTGCTGGTCCCATAAAGGTATAGTAATACAACTCTTCATCCCGAATAATTAATCCGGAAGTATACTTTTCTTTTATACTAGACTACTAGTTGATGTTGATGGTAGGACTCCAACCCGAGACCTCACTCCTCTTAATGTGTGTGTGTTACTGATGATTAGATTAACGTGTGTGTTTATTGCAGGATGTGTTAGCTCTGGTCAGATCCTTGTATGCATTAATATGTATTGAGGAAGATGATACATTTATGCGATACGGGCACCTGTCAGCAGAAAATGCAGCTGCAGTGAGGGAAGAAGTTACAAAGCTTTGCAGCGAATTGCGACCCCATGCACTTGCCTTGGTTAGCTCTTTTGGAATCCCGGATTCATTTTTAGCACCCATTGCATTTGATTGGGTTGAGGCTTACTCTAGGCCTTCAGTTAGTGAAGGACACGAGCTTCCTTTTTTCTGCTAATGTGCTGCAATAAGTCCGAGTTGTATTTCTGTTCCATCTACTGTTTCACTAAATAAAAATGTTATCAATGTGAGATTGGTCCAAGCGATAAACAACCCCCAAAGACAAAGAAAACGCAAACTTAATCAATCAGAATCAAATACCCTTGCATACCTTCACATATGGAAAGGAGCTCCTGTAGGTGGTTCCAGTCTACCAAAGTCTCCTCCGTAAGTCTCTCCACAACAGTGCCTCTCTGTTGCAGCGAAACCGTTGTTAATCAACAAACATGCTTATTCTTGCACCAAAAAGTTTAATTATTCTTCTTGAGGTAAATAGACTAGTAAAAAAGAAAAAAAAAAAGCATTAACCTCTGGATCATCCATGAGCCGAAGAAAGTGATTGACTTCTTAGCCAATGTTGAGAAGTATCCTGCACTTAGCCAAGTAAAGGCAGGATAAAAATGTTTATGGTGACCAAAACAGGAATAGAAAGAATATCTTATTGCAAAACAAAAAAGGGCTGAACGCCTTACCCAATTCGATAATGCTTGAACTTGGGCCATAAGCGCAAATTTAGCCCAAATCCATGGACTTCATTGACCCGTAGGACCCAGTGTTTTGGGAAGCCTTTTGCTTCAACATCTTGGGATTTTCCAGATGGGCCCGGGTGGAATGAAAGAAGGCTAGAAAATGGAATAATGGACCCCGGAAACTCCACTGAAGGAGACATGGGCTTGAAGAAAGTATCTGGGCCGGATTGACCCACCTCTTCCCCCAGAACCCCGCAAAAGAAAAAGTATCTGGCCCGACCCTATCATGCACTGGCCTTGGTTAGCTCTTGGGGAATCCCAAATTCATTCCTAGGACCCATAGAATTTGATTATCTTGAGGCAAACTCTTGGTCTTCACTTAGTGGAAGGTCACTAGTTCCCTGATCTGCTGCCTTCCTTCTATTGACTCTGCTCTTTTGCACTTTTGATGTATTGTCCGGTATCGCTTTTGATGTATTCTGTGGTATTGTTCCACAAAATGTATCAAACGTTTGTCCTTGCATTGGGGCTTGTTTCCTACAACCCTTTTGTGGAGTAGACTTGACATATTGAAAGAAATTATGGGCCCATTTTGTTAAGGAAAAGCTTACAAGCTCTAGGGATATGAGAACAACAAAAAAAAAGGCAGTCTGTTTCGACCTCCACCCGATTGTACCTAAAAATTTGGGCCAAAGACACGCCATCCAACAAGGCAATAGCCTCAGTTGCTTACGCCTCCCATAAACCCGGGTAGACTCTGCCTAAAGCCGCCACACACCTGCCATTACTGTCTCTCAGGACACCCACACCACCCTTCATGGTCTCCTGAACAAAGGCCCCGTCGATAATGAGCTTCAGTCGGCCCCTCGCGGGAGGTTTCCAATGCGCAGTACACTAGGCATTAGACTAGGAACACCCCGGCAATTGTGTTCGACAAAAGTGTTGAATCTCGCTACCGTTTCCGCCACTTCCTCCTCAGCTGGTCTTACCCGCTATCCATGCACCTCAGCATTTCTTGCATTCCACACTGACCATATCACAGTCAAGAACAGCCCTACCTCTTCCCTGGGCAGGTCCAAAATCAGCGCCTGCACTAGGCCCTTACCCCCTCTGCCACGCCAACGGTCTAACCATTCCTCCCACTTAGTATTATCCCAGAATTCCCTTGCCCCTTTCACACCAAAACAACGCATGAGACACATCCTCCTTAGCGCCTCCGCACCTCACACAGACCTCCTCATCCACTACCCTGCGCTTCCTCAGATTAAGTTTACAGGGCAATATGTCATAGACAGTTCTCCAAGCAAAGATCTTGATCTTGTTAGGAATTACTGCCCCCCCATATCCTCTTCCACACCTCATTCCAGCCCGATATGTTAGAGGAAGAGGGTTGGCCCCTCTCCACTTGCTCCCGATAGCATCTCTCAACACGGTAGCCGCTTCTTACGGTGAACATCCCCTTCTTGTTGTGGTACCAGAACCACTCATCCCCAACACCCACTACAAAAAAAGACATGCGTTTTGTGGGGGTTTTTTAGTGCAGATTGTGGGGGTTTCAACCCCTGCTATTTGCCGTCGTAGGGGTTGCTCAAACCCGCACAGTTACATCCGTCGCTAATTGTTTGCGGGAGTTTTTGGCCAACCCCGTGACAACACCCCCCCACCCCCCACCTCCGCAACGTTTTATTATATTTAAAAAAAATAAGAAAACCTGTAATTTTTTATAGAGCAATTAGAACTATAAGTGATGATTTAAAATAATACCAATAACACAAAAAAGTAATTAAAACAGAAATTTTAGTAAATATACAAAGGATCATATGTGTTAAATACATAATCCAAGTCCACTCTTGACAAAAATTAAAAAAATTCAAGTCCACTATATCATTTTGACGGCAATTGCGTCATGGTGTTGGACATGATGTGGATCTCAGGAAGATTTTTGGGCTACCCACAAGAAAGAAATCTTCACTTAATTTGGTTCCAACAGCCAGGAAAGAATATGTGTACAATTGAGAATACCCAAATTTGGCCCACGAATATTTTACTAAAATTAGATTCCAAACATGCTTAACTTGAGGTTAATAAGAAGATTTGATTTTGAGTCAAGGCATGATAAGAATTTAATTTATGTATTTTGGTAATCTAAACCTTTGTGCATCCAAACTTTAGGATTAATGAGATGATTTAATCTTAGGGTAAAACATATAATAAGGTTTATTTACATTAAAATATATTTCATTTCATTTCTTGGACTCTTTTAGTTGTTTTTAACCCAATTATATTCAGGTGATTTATTTTTGGGTTAAGAATGGGTTTAAGGGTCCAAGTAATTTTTTCAGAGTTTACCCAGCCAATTGACAGATTTCTTGCAGGTTAATTTTACGAAAATCAGAGCTAAATCATCATTTATGTAGAAATGTTATTTTTGGTATGATTTAGTATGAAATAGGCATTAAGGTGTAATCAATCTGTTATGAAATGATTTAGGGAGAGTGATAATCAACTAATTGAGTGATTCTAGGTTGATTAAGGGTTAATTACGCGGTAAGATCAAATCAGGGTTGAATTAGGGGGATTGGGGTTTGAAAATGGAAAGAACGGGTGACACGCGGGGTAACCGGCGGTCGTAGCGTGCTGGCGGGCATCCACTCAAGACCGCCGACACTGGCGGTCTTGTAACGCCCCGAATTTTCAGTATTTAATTTTTATAGAATTTTTGGAATTTTTGGAAATTTTATTTCTAATTTTACCCTCGAGGTTTTTCCGGGTTTTTGGCCAAGTAAATTAAATTATTTTCCTTGGAAAATATTTATTTCATATTAGAGTTGTTCCTCGATCGCGTTTCGTCGGGAATAAGTCATGTTTCGACGTGAAAGGCGGGTTAAAGTAGTTAAACCTAAAACTACGTCGTTTTAGTAAAGGAAAGAAGAAAAAAAATAATAAATAAATAAAACCTAAAACCTAAGGATGGGTCAACAGGGCGGGTTGACCGCGCCAAGCCAAACGACACGACGTCGTTTTGGGCCTGGCGGGTCAAAATCCTAAGCTTCTTTCTTTTTCTTCTTTTCTTCTCTTCTGCCGCAGCCGTCTTTAATCTCTCCCACGATTTTCTCCACGATCTCCACTGAATCATGCCTTTTAACGGTTACCAATTCCAGTTATCTCTCCCATTACTTTTCTTCTCGTTTTCTTTTCTTTTCCTCCACCTTCACTATTCCGATTCACCATCATCCCTTCTCTCTTCCTTCCTCCTCGAGCCGACATTGTCTCTGTCGGTTGTACTCCCACGCCGCCTGTCGCTGCTAGTTGACGGAGAGGCCGAGCGGAACGACGAGCTGGAGTAGTCACCATCGCCGTCGATTGTTGGGGTGAGCCAACGATACCCTTCGTACTTCTTTCTCTTCCCTCAAACTCACAAATCACCGCCCTTGTCACAGAGAGTCGCCACCCCGTCAAATGGAAGGGGGATCGGGGTTCAGGCGAGACCAGTGTTTGGTCTTTGGGCGCAACAAGGTTGCACGTTGTTGTCGCCCATTGTTCGGGTAAGCTGCAACCCCTCTTCTCTTCGTCTTCTTCTGTTCCTCCTTCCTTTTTGTTCTGTTTTCTCATCGTTTTGGAGTTGATCGGTTTACTAATCGGGTCTGGTTTTTGTTGCCGGTGTGTGTGTTGGCTGGTCGTCGAGTGCATGCTGTGTCGTTGTAGTTGCGGGCGGTGGTGGATGGTTCGATGGTGGCGGTTGGTTCGGCAGTGCTGTTACAGGGCTCGGTGTTAGAATAGGTGCCCTATGCTAGAGGGGGGCTGAATAGCGTTTTATGGACAATTCGAAAACCTTGCAGGAAATAATTACGGAATTGAAAGAATGAAGGACACACCGAATTTTATACTGGTTCACACACACAACTTGTATGGCTAATCCAGTCCTCCGAGAGACTCTCTCGAAGATTTTACTAACTACGTTAAGCTTCCGAGTGCTTAACAAACCGTTTTTACAATCCTAGAGTTCGAGTCACACGAATCTCTACACACTTACTTGAAGATACCTCACTTCAAGACTTCTCTCACAGAAAGAAAATACTCTTCCTATGAATTTGCTACAAGGGAAAAATCCTCCCTTAAGGTGTATGACTACACTTAAATCACTCAAAGCAAAACTCTCTCAAAGAGTGGATATGAGTAAATAAGATAAGCTCTATAAAGGCAACTCTCAATCCTCTAGGATATTGGCTCATAAAATTATGTATGAATGTATGACAATGAATGCTTAAAATGTAAAGAGTTGATTGTTTTCAAACAGAGGTGTAATAACTCTATTTATAGGTCTAAAAACATGTATGACTGTTGGGGAATCAATTCAAAACACCTTTAGACAAAATGGCATGGGAAGTTGAAAAAGGTTTCTGATCTTAATGGCTGAACATCGATGTTTAGAATAAGAACATCGATGTTCTGCCAGTAAATATGAATTATTGGTCCAACGGTCACTAAAACATCGATGTTTACATAAGGAACATCGATGTTTTGGAATACTGCCAAAACAGTTTTAAAACTAATTTCATGAGAACATCGATGTTTACATACGGAACATCGATGTTTTCTGAGTTCTGCCCAAACTTCTTAAAACCACAATTGAAAGAGCATCGATGTTTAAAATCTGAACATCGATGTTTGAATGCATCCGCAAAATTGTTTGAAAGCGTCAATTGAAGGAACATCGATGTCTCAAAGTAGAACATCGATGTTTTGATGCTGCAAATCATTTTAAGTGCAACGGTCACAAGAACATCGATGTTTGGGATTCCAACATCGATGTTCTGAGCTTTCTGCCATTTTGGAAAATTGGTGAAGGCAGGAACATCGATGTTGGAAATTGGAACATCGATGTTCTTAGCTCAAAAATCATTTTTATGATTGAAACTATGCAATTTGATGCATGAGTAAAATTTATTTTGTTTTGAGCCAATAACTTTGTGATACCCCAAGTACACCTAGGTGCCTAGAGGGATACTTAAGTGAATGGAGTCGGGTGTTACTCGTCCTTTGAGGATGCTCGTGTAGGTTATGTTGGTATGGGTCTAAGCTCGGTAACATGTGCGAGTGTCGGATTAAGGATAATGGTGCACTTAGGCTTGGCCTAGTGTGCACAAATGGGTTCGCGGTGACCCGATGGCACGGTTGGCCTGTTTAGGGTTACCGAGTACTCGACCTATATAATCGGTTGACAAAGGTTGGTTAGTGTTGGAAATGTATTACCTAGGTGCAATTGGTGCATTGGAGGCACAATTGCCCAAGGGAGAAACCCGTTGGCTCGAGTTGGCATAAATGGTGCACAACGGGCGCACCGGGGAGCCCGTCGGTGCACAATTGGGCCCGATGAGGGTAAATACGTAATTGTCCAAATCGACCAATCAGAATGAGACATGTAGCTTGGGAATAAGCTGCTGGTGGTTTTGGTGTGCAAGCTAGTAGGTTGGTTGCCACAAAACAATAGGTTGGAAAACAAGCACGAGGTGGCATTTTTGGTGCAAGTGGCACCTAGATGTGTGTTGATGGCAAGAGGGGTGATGAGTCATCTACTTGGGCAGGACTTAAGAGGTCAGAGCAAGCACCTCTCACCCATTATGATAAGACTAAAATCGTGGCTAAGGATAGAGAAGAGAAAGAGAGAGAAAAGAGGGGAAAGGAGAGAAGTGAGCCTAGGGGTTCTGCTCTCGGCCAGACAGACCCCTGGCCACTAAAACAGTGATTCCGGACAAACCACAGGTTGGAATTGAGTGAAACAAAAGTCTATGATTAGATAACATCTATAGCTTTCATATGGCACTAATTTTGTGGGATTTGGAGTAGAAATGGGCGAGTTATGCTCTCTGGAATGGGACTGGTCTGCAGCTGTCCAGCAGTAGTGCTGCTGCTTGACCCAGTCTTGGTTTGGAAGGTATATCTGGAGCTACCTACCTCGGATTGGGGTGTTATTGGTGGCTCTGGAAAGATAAGAGGCAGGATTACAACTCTTATGTTGAACCCCGAAGCTGGTTCAGCATATAGAGGCCTCGTATTTCGAGGTGAAGTTCCTGTTGGTGCAGGACAGCTTCTGCCCGAATTGGGGAAAGATAAGTGTGGTGATGTTGAGTTGTGCTTTACATATTATAGCTGTTGTGATTGGGTTATAATGTGTATTTATATGTGTTTAACAGGGACCTATGTTCCTAGGATGCCCAAGGGCTCCATAGGGCAGGAATGCTTAGCATTTGGTGGCAAAGTGCTAGGTAAGTAGGTGATGCGTACTTGTGACAATTGCCATCGTGTGCTTGCTGGGCAGATAGCCCAATTGCTTGGTTGGAATGGTATTGGCACTTATGGTGCTTGTGTTATTGATTATTAACCTATGGTTGGCTTGCTGGTTATGCCCAAGGGGCTGTGCATCATTTGCATTTGCATCATTGTATTCATGGAGATCGTTGGCCAATGGATCATGTGGGTAGTGCAAGCGGGGCTTGTACGTACCGAGGGATTGGTGGGCACTTGTGTTGTGCGCCACATGACAGGTTATGGAACCTTGCGGAGGATTATTCCCGCTTGGTATTATTGACAGGTTGGGTCATTGCGGTGTGGGATCCGCTTGGCCAAAGGGTGGTGCTACGAAGGGCGCTGTGTGTGCCTCGGTAGCAAGCCATATGCACATTGTTGGCTATTCGGTTATGCCTCGAACGTGGGGCTGTGGGATTTGGTTGTGCATGTGTGCAGGGCTGCCGGGTTATGCAAGTAGGCCCGGAGTACATCACTTGGCTTACCCGTGGGCCTGATCACGACGGACCGGATACCTTACTGATTGGTGGCATTTGCTATGCATTGCCTGCTTTGGGTGGTTATTGCTTGTGTGCACATTTGGTTACTGAGTTTTATACTCACCCCCCCATGTCTCTCCTTGCCTTGCAGGTGCGAGAACGAGTGTATGGGCAGTAGGTCGATGGGTATAGCCGAGTCGGTCTCCTTCATTGTTTTATTGTATTTATACACTAAAGAGGTTATAACTTGGATTACAAGGGTAGTGCCCCTTGTAGCAAGAATTTTATAACATTAGTGGATATGGCTTAATAAATGAGTTTATATAATTAGTATTTTCTGTTGCCTTTGCGAATGTTGTTTTGCTTCCGTTTACGTTGCGCTCGTGTTTTGGTTAGTAACCCGCTAGGCAAAGGCGATTAGCTTCTATGTGCTTGAGTATAGGCCTTGGGGTGCCTTGTGGCACGGTGTGGGTGCACATGGTGCCTGGCCGGTCATGCTTAGGCGGGGGCGTGACAGATGTGGTAGCGGAGCATAGTTATAAAATTTTGCTAAGGGGCATAGGCTGTTGAGTCTTGGCTAGTACCCATCGAGTTAGAGGTTGGGGGTTTGGTGAGAGACTTATGTCTTATATATTTTGTTTGTGTTTTATATGTTGTTCTATTTTTGTGTTTGCTTGATATGCAGAACGGAAAATTCATGGACATGTTGTTTGGGCATGAAATGGTTGAGAATGTGGTACTAAAGGAAGTAAGCAATGATGTTGTGGATTTGGAAATGTTTAAAGCATAGTGGATAATGTTGCAGAACCTAAGGATGAGCAAGGTATGAGGGAAATGGTTGTGATTGTAGAGTTTTGGTTTACAACTTGCAATAAAGGATGCATGATGTTTATGTTGGAATTTTAAGTGTTACAAGTAGTAACATAAGAAGGGAAGGTTTATGAATGGTCTGGACAAATACCACAGGTGAGGGTATTCGAGTTGGTTTGGGTTACTTTGAGATGTGTGTGCAGTACTACATCTTTTTATGAGGTATAAGCGGAGTGGCACTGCGGAAGCGTGATTCGCTTATTTGGGATGCTATTGGCATGCAGCAGTGCTGTTGGTGCGCAGTTGGCATGCTATAGTGCTGTTGATGCACAGTTGGCACGCGGCAGCGCTGTTGATGCCCAATTGGTGCGCTGCTAAGGCAATTGGTGCGCCAATTAGTGCAATTGGTTTTCATATGGCCATAGCCAATCAAGATTTGCCAAGTACAAGGGGAATTCTGGCCCAGTTAGGGCAATAGACTCGCTTGGCCGACTAGAGCTCGATTATGTGTACTAGTATACGAGTAGAGCATTTTGAGGTTTGGCTGGGACAGTTGGCCTTGTTGGTCGATTGGTGTAGCGGCGTGTGGGTAGCAGATTTTGTGGCCAGAAGGGATAATTGGCCTTGACAGCCAATTGGCATGGTTGAGTGCAGGTAGTGCACCATTATGGGGTGAACAAGAGAAAGGAGGTATTAGTGATGAGAGAATGAGCATATGGATTATGGTAGCTTAATGAGTTATATATCGTGTTGAAGAGTTATGGGAGGAGCTTGTACGATCAGATTTGGAAGGTTAGCAGTACATTGCACTATTTTATTTACTTTTACTATGTGGCCACAATTTATAATGTTTTGAAAGAAATATGCAAGTACTATTTAGCCTATCCATCTGTACCGTGGCAGGAAATGCTAGGTAGTCGATAGAACTAGAATCTATAAAATTCCAATTGAATCGTCAAGGTTTGTGAAACGGGTTAATGTGAGATATGATCATAAGGATGTATGAGGATTGTACAATTGGAACGTACATTATAAGTATCAAGCTTGGGAGACATTAAGGAGTTGAGGTTGAACTCGAGAAGAATTTCGAGGTAAATGGATTGGAGATACAATGGAAAGAGTTAAGAGCTGAGTAGCAAGAAGAGATATATTGGAAGTAATGAGGAATAATGGGATAACATATGAGCATATTCGGGAAGATGATTGAGAGTTACACAAATGGGTTAACGTTATCTATAAGGATACAGTAACATCTGAATTTCGCGGACGAAATTTTTGAAGGAGGGGATGATGTGATACCCCAAGTACACCTAGGTGCCTAAAGGGATACTTAAGTGAATGGAGTCGGGTGTTACTCGTCCTTTGAGGATGCTCGTGTAGGTTATGTTGTATGGGTCTAAGCTCGGTAACATGTGCGAGTGTCGGATTAAGGATAATGGTGCACTTAGGCTTGGCCTAGTGTGCACAAATGGGTTCGCGGTGACCCGATGGCACGGTTGGCCTGTTTAGGGTTACCGAGTACTTGACCTATATAATCGGTTGATAAAGTTTGGTTAGTGTTGGAAATGTATTACCTAGGTGCAATTGGTGCATTGGAGGCACAATTGCCCAAGGGAGAAACCCGTTGGCTCGAGTTGGCATAAATGGTGCACAACGGGCGCACCGGGGAGCCCGTCGGTGCACAATTGGGCCCGATGAGGGTAAATACGTAATTGTTCAAATCGACCAATCAGAATGAGACATGTAGCACGGGAATAAGCTGCTGGTGGTTTTGGTGTGCAAGCTAGTAGGTTGGTTGCCACAAAACAATAGGTTGGAAAACAAGCACGAGGTGGCATTTTTTGTGCAAGTGGCACCTAGATGTGTGTTGGTGGTAAGAGGGGTAATGAGTCATCTACTTGGGCAGGACTTCAGAGGTCAGAGCAAGAACCTCTCACCCATTATGATCAGACTAAAATCGTGGCTAAGGATAGAGAAGAGAAAGAGAGAGAAAAGAGGGGAAAGGAGAGAAGTGAGCCTAGGGGTTCTGCTCTCGGCCAGACAGACCCCTGGCCACTAAAACAGTGATTCCGGCCAAACCACAGGTTCAAATTGAGTGAAACAAAAGCCTATGATTAGCTAACATCTATAGCTTGCATATGGAACTAATTTTGTGGGATTTTGAGTAGAACTGTGCGAGTTATGCTCTCTGGAATGGGACTGGTCTGCAACTGTCCAGCAGTAGTGCTGCTGCTTGACCCAGTCTTGGGTTGCAAGGCATATCTGGAGCTACCTACCTTAGATTGGGGTGTTTTTGGTGCCTCTGGAAAGATAAGAGGCAGGATTAAAACTCTTATGTTGAACCCCGAAGCTGGTTCAGCATATAGAGGCCTCGTATTTCGAGGTGAAGTTCCTGTTGGTGCAGGACAGCTTCTGCCCGAATTGGGGAAAGATAAGTGTGGTGATGTTGAGTTGTGCTTTACATATTATAGCTGTTGAGATTGGGTTATAATGTGTATTTATATGTGTTTAACAGGAACCTATGTTCCTAGGATGCCCAAGGGCTCCATAGGGCAGGAATGCTTAGCATTTGGTGGCAAAGTGCTAGGCAAGTAGGTGATGCGTACTTGTGACAATTGCCATCGTGTGCTTGCTGGGCAGATAGCCCAATTGCTTGGTTGGAATGGTATTGGCACTTGGTGCTTGTGTTATTGATTATTAACCTATGGTTGGCTTGCTGGTTATGCCCAAGGGGCTGTGCATCATTTGCATTTGCATCATTGTATTCATGGAGATCGTTGGCCAATGGATCATGTGGGTAGTGCAAGCAGGGCTTGTACGTACCGAGGGATTGGTGGGCACTTGTGTTGTGCGCCACATGACAGGTTATGGAACCTTGCGGAGGATTATTCCCGCTTGGTATTATTGACAGGTTGGGTCATTGCGGTGTGGGATCCGCTTGGCCAAAGGGTGGTGCTACGAAGGGCCCTGTGTGTGCCTCGGTAGCAAGCCATATGCACATTGTTGGCTATTCGGTTATGCCTCGTACGTGGGGCTGTGGGATTCGGTTGTGCATGTGTGCAGGGCTGCCGGGTTATGCAAGTAGGCCCGGAGTACATCACTTGGCTTACCCGTGGGCCTGATCACGAAGGACCGGATACCTTACTGATTGGTGGCATTTGCTATGCATTGTCTGCTTTGGGTGGTTATTGCTTGTGTGCACATTTGCTTATTGAGTTTTATACTCACCCCCCCCCCCCATGTCTCCCCTTGCCTTGCAGGTGCGAGAACGAGTGTATGGGCAGTAGGTCGATGGGTATAGCCGAGTCGGTCTCCTTCATTGTTTTATTGTATTTATACACTAAAGAGGTTATAACTTGGATTACAAGGGTAGTGCCCCTTGTAGCAAGAATTTTATAACATTAGTGGATATGGCTTAATAAATGAGTTTATATAATTAGTATTTTTTGTTGCCTTTGCGAACGTTGTTTTGCTTCCGTTTACGCTGCGCTCGTGTTTTGGTTAGTAACCCGCTAGGCAAAGGCGATTAGCTTCTATGTGCTCGAGTCTAGGCCTTGGGGTGTCTTGTGGCACGGTGTGGGTGCACACGGTGCCTGGCCGGTCATGCTTAGGCGGGGGCGTGACAAACTTAGAAGAATTGAGTGTTTAACCTTGTAAAACTTAAGTTTTTAATTCTTCTTGCTTGTCACTTCAATTCTTGTGCACTTTGATCTTTGATTGATTTCTTTTTGCTTCAAGTTTGTCATCATTTTGAATTGGTTTGTCAATATCAAAACCTATATGAGACAAGGAGGCACTAGTTCTAACAATCGGTTGCGAGTTGAGTTCAGGCCAGTGACCAGCACTGGGGGTTTGATTTTCGATAAGTGGTTGTAGCCGCTCCTTTGTTTCTCTTCTTCGTTTGTCTTCTTCTTTGCCTGATGGTTCGGTGATGGTGACGAGCAGTGGTGTTCGCTCGGGTTGTTCACGGATAGAAGGTGTGAGGGACTGATTTTGGGTGTTGTGCCACAGCTCCGGGCAGAACTGAATTGGGGACAGTGAGGATTTGGGTTTTCCTGGCAAGGATGCGACCTCCTCCCTCCTGCTTCCTTTCAATTTCGTTTTCGTATTGGTTGTGTTGGTGAATTGGTTGTCTTCCAGGTTGGGCAGTTTGTTGTGGCTTTTCCGACGTCTCGGGTCACTCTTCCGGCGGGTCTGACCGAATCTGGCGAGGCTGGTACACTGTTTCGGCGACCATCGGGAAACGGCTAGGAACAGTAATTTCCAGATGATGCTGTAGATTCCAATTTCCGAGCAAGTCATGTATTTTAAGGAATTTATCAATGCATTAAAATGTGGATTTAGTGGAAATCGAGTCCTGAAAGTTGAGTAGCGTGGCCGGAATATAACCGACGCACATAGTACCTGTTAGGCCGGAAAGGCAAGGCTCGGATTTACTAAGTGATATAATTTTCATGACGGGTCGGGCCAGACTCTTAAACTTCTTTATTTGATTTATGGATATGGAATAGGCTTTAGGCCCAATAAATGGTAATTAATTTTAAGATGGGATTTAGGCCCAATGGCTATTATGGATATGGGCCTTAGGCCCAAAGAAAGATAAAACCTAATGACTAAACTTAAGCGGACTTTTAGTCTCGGGCTAAGAATATAAGATTATCCGGGCTTAGACCTTGATGGTTTAGTAACGGGCCTTGGGTTTCGGGTTAAACTCGAGATCATGCATTGGCATGCATTTGTTTATCTATCAAGAGTTAGCATTTTATATGATGTGAATGTTCGTAGGACGTTACGGACATAGGAATGTTGAGGCGGGTTGAGGCTTCGGCTTCTGAGACAATTATAATGGCCAATGTGAAGACATATAAACCTTTGCATGCTTTACTTCCTACAACACTATAATGGTAATGATAACTAATGTGGAATGCTTGTTGGCGTTGGATGCTATATGCATGTATACTTGTTGGGCCTGTTGTGCTACTGCCTAGTTTGCACTGTGAATGCAATTAAAAACTGTTGTGATTGGAATTGTGTGCCTATTTGCGCTCACATGTGTAAATTCCGGATAAAGGTATTGTTATGGAATTATAACATGTTATTATGTTTTGGTGATAGTGTGAGGTTGTATGGGCCGAAGGCCCGGATATGAGAATGATACATAAAGTTCACACATCCCTAGATAAACACAATGTATGGCACACTGAACCATATAAGAATAACTGAGAATAAAATACTTAATTCTAATGTGAAGTTGACCGGTAGCCCTAAGGGAGGGTTGGGTATCCTCCTGTCACATTGTGCGATTTAGCATGGTTACCCAGGGGAAGGCAGGTGCACCCCTGGAAAACTTGCACCAGTTAGGTGTGTCTGAGCGCACCCTCAAGGAGCTAGCGGCCACTTGAGATTTATCAGTAGTTTTTATGCCTCAGAATCTACCCCTTCTGAGGTGGGACATTTGGGTTTTCACACCCGGTTTTGGACAGATACGCTACCGAGACTTGACTCACAGTAGAGGGCCCTGAATAATAAAATATTCAAACCATGATAAGATATTTAACGATAATAAACACTTATCTCTGATAATCCAATCAAGCATAATAACTACATATAAATCTGTGTTGTGCACGGCGGTTTGTCTTGTGCACTGTGGCAGTGATTGCCAGGTTTTGATGTGATTGTACTTGACTTGTAAGTGTATACTTTGGTTTTTTTGTTTGTGGTGAGAGAGTGGTTGGTCTCACCCCCTCATAGACTTTTACAGGTTTACTGTTCGTTGAGCAGTGGAGCATATCAACAGGTGGCGGTGTCATCCTCTCCTCGGGTCTGATCCGTAGACTTCAATTCATACATCTCATTTTATGTTATTTTTGCCTTCCGCTGCATACTCGCTTCCTTGTATAATTTATTGTATAATTGTATGTTGATTATGTTATTTGTATCGTATCCCGTGTAAGAAGGGCAATTTGGTCTTTTCATATATTTTAATTAATTAAATTGGACAATTTGGGATACGAGCATTTCATTTTGGTAGCGGAGCAGGCAATAGTGGATATGTTTTGTGCTCTTATGTACATGAGTCTGCTCCTTTTTGTGTCAACTGCTGCACTGTCTCATGCATTCATATTGTGAGTCGTACTATGGATCCGGTAGAGGATACGCACCTGCTGAGGGTCGGAGTGACCCGGTATTGTCTTTGAAATGACATGGTTGCTTTTACAGCTCCGGCTATAGCAAAGTTCGTTTTGTGGAAGATCCACTGTTTTGTCAGAGTCACTGTAGACTCTTGACTCTTTGTTTATGTTTCTTGTCTGTATGAAACTGGACAAAACAAGTAAGAACCATCGAGTTATTTTTGGAAGTTACATCTGTCAAGAGATGATCTGATATGATGCCTATGGATATGATTCTTGTAATCTTGGTGATCATGTTATTTGTGGTCTGATTACCTGACCTCGAAGATTTGAATTTACTTGTGAATGGTAATATAGATTAAATCTTGTTCGGAGTTCGAGCTGGTAATATTTTTTTGAATTAATTTGAGGTTGATTAAATGACATATTTGTAGAATTATCTTTTAATGATACTTGAGGTATTTAACTTGGTTGAGATTTGAGGTATTGATGGTGCTTGTGATTAAAGAGTTCTGATCATGAATGGTTGTTGAAGTTATCGCTTACATGTGGGTTAACGATGCCGATAGTGCGTTCATATTGAGGTTTGACTTCTAACGGTGATGTAATTGGAAGTTTTGATTATACTACTCTTGTGGAGGTGTAGGTTCACACATCTCTTGTGGATATTGGTAATGTTTGGGTCATAAGGCTAGATTTGTGAGCTTGTCTTGGGCGATGTGAGTTAAACGTTTGGAGTATGATATGATAAGTGTTGGAATGAACTTGTAATATTTGGGTTCTTTATCAAAAGTATTGAGATGATCGTGGGAATTATGGTCTGAGAGATAAATTTATGAGTATGAGTTATGAAAGGATGTTTAGGTCATGAGGAATCTAAGTTTTGGAATTATAGCTATGATATCTGGGTAATGTTTGGTTTTTAGTGCCTAAGGTGTGTTCTGGGAATTATATTATTTTGGCTGAATTGGTGTGTGATAAAGGAAATACTTTGAGGTTTAGAACATGAAATAGATCATGGATTTTTGGTCTTGAGGTATTCACAATGGGAGTGATGATCTTGTTACTTAGGTAGCAATTTTGGGTTCTGTTGCCTGTGGATATGCTTAATGGATTAAAAGATTGGATATATTTGGTTGAGTGATAATAATTAGAATTGTTTATGGATTCTGGTATTATCAATGGTAATGATGATTGGATAAAATTCTTGGTTTGGTGCCTTGATTTTATACTCTATTGATCATGTTTGGCTAAAATCGATGATCGACTTGGTATATTGGAGTTTTTGCCTGGAAATGTGATTGATGGTCATCATGGTTCTTTGTAGTTTTGGCCAACGGTACTTTGATACCGGATGATTCCTATTTGTGTTAGGTAAGCACATGGTTGCTTGACTTGTTATGAAAATTTCGAGGACGAAATTTTGTTAAGTGGGTAGAATTGTAACGCCCCGAATTTTCAGTATTTAATTTTTATGGAATTTTTGGAATTTTATTTCCAATTTTACACTCAAGGTTTTTCTGGGTTTTTGGCCAAGGAAATTAAATTATTTTCCTTGAAAAGTATTTATTTCATTTTGGAGTTGTTCTTCGATCGGGTTTCGTCGGAAATAAGTAGTGTTTCGATGTGAAAGGCGGGTTAAAGTAGTTAAACCTAAAAATACGTCGTTTTAGTAAAGGAAAGAAGAAGAAAAAATAATAAATAAATAAAACCTAAAACCTAAGGCTGGGTCAACAGGGCGGGTTGACCGTGCCAAGCCAAACGACACGACGTCGTTTTGGGCCTGGCGGGTCAAAACCCTAAGCTTCTTTCTTTTTCTTCTTTTCTTTTCTTCTGCCGCAGCCGTCTCTAATCTCTCCCACGATTTTCTCCACGATCTCCACCGAATCGTGCCTTTTAACGGTTACCAATTCCAGTTATCTCTCCCATTACTTTTCTTCTCGTTTTTTTCCTCCACCTTCACTTTCCCGATTCACCATCATCCCTTCTCTCTTCCCTCCTCCTCGAGCCGACGTTGTCTCTATCGGTTGTACTCCCATGCCGCCTGATGCTGCTAGTTGACGGAGAGGTCGAGCGGAACAACGAGCTCGAGTAGTCACCGTCCTGGGTCGGTTGTTGGGGTGAGCCAGCGATACCCTTCGTACTTCTTTCTCTTCCCTCAAACTCATAAATCGCCACCCTTTTCGAATAGAGTCGCCACCGCGTCAAATGGAAAGAGGATCGGGGTTCAGGCGAGACCGGTGTTCGGTTTTTGGGCGCAACAAGGTTGCACGTCTTCGTCGCCCGTTGTTTGGGTAAGCTGCAACCCTCTCTTCTCCTCGTCTTCTTCTGTTCCTCCTTCCTTCTTGTTCTGTTGTCTCATTGTTTTGGAGTTGACCTGTTTACTAATCGGGTCTGGTTTTTGTCGCCTGTGTGTATGTTGGTTGGTGGTCGGGTGCGTGATGTGTCGATGTAGTTGCGGGCAGTGGTGGATGGTTCAATGGTGGCAGTTGGTTCGGAGTGCTGTTACAGGGCTCGATTGCGAGTTGAGTTCAGGCCAGTGACTGGCAGTGGGGTTTTGATTTCCGGTAAATGGCTACAGACGCTCCTCTGTTTCTCTTCTTCGTTTGTCTTCTTCTTTGCCTGATGGTTCGGTAATGGTGACGAGCAGTGGTGTTCGCTCGGGTTGTTCACGGACAGAAGGTGTGAGGGACTGATTTTGGGTGTTGTGCCACAGTTCCGGGCATAATTGAATCGGGGACAGTGAGGATTTGGGTTTTCCTGGTAAATATACGACCTCCTCCCTCCTGCTTCCTTTCAATTTCGTTTTTGTGTTGGTTGTTTTGGTGAATTGGTTGTCTTCCGGGTTGGCAAGTTTGTTGTGGCTTTTTCGACGTCTCAGGTCACTCTTCCGGCGGGTCTGACCGAATCCGGCGAGGCGCGTACATTGTTCCGGCGACCATCGGGCAATGGCTAGGAACGGTAATTTGCAGATGATGCTGTAAATTCCAATTTCCGAGCAAGTCATGTATTTTAAGGAATTTATCGATGCATTAAAATGTGGATTTAGTGGAAATCTTGTCCTGAGAGTTGAGTAGCGTGGCCGGAATATAACCGACCCACATAGTACCTGTTAGGTCGGAAAGGCTAGGCTCGGGTTTACTAAGTGATATAATTTTCATGATGGGTCGGGCCAGACTCTTAAACTTCTTTATTTGATTTATAGATATGGAATGGGCTTTAGGCCCAATAAATGGTAATTAATTTTAAGATGGGCTTTAGGCCCAATGGCTATTATGGATATGGGCCTTAGGCCCAAAGAAAGATAAAACCTAATGACTAAACTTAAGCGGACTTTTAGTCGCGGGCTAAGATTATAAGATTATCCGGGCTTAGACCTTGATGGTTTAGTAACGGGCCTTGGGTTTCGGGGTTAAACTCTAGATCATGCATTGGCATGCATTTATTTATTTGTGAAGAGTTAGCATCTTCTATGATGTGAATGTTCGTAGGACGTCACGGACATAGGAATGTTGAGGCGGGTTGAGGCTTCGGCTTCTGAGACAATTATAATGGCCAATGTGAGGACATATAAACCTTTGTATGCTTTACTGCCTACAACACTATAATGGTAATGATAACTAATGTGGAATGCTTGTTGGCGTTGGATGCTATATGCATGTATACTTGTTGTGCCTGTTGTGCTACTGCCTAGTTTGCACTGTGAATGCAATTAAAAACTGTTATGATTGGAATTGTGTGCCTGTTTGCTCTCACATGTGTAAATTCCGGATAAAGGAATTGTTATGGAATTATAACATGTTATTATGTTTTGGTGATAGTGTGAGGTTGTATTAGCCGAAGGCCCGGATATGAGAATGATACATAAAGTTCACACATCCCTGGATAAACACAATATATGGAACACTGAACCATATAAGAATAACTGAGAATAAAATACTTAATTCTAATAAGAAGTTGACCGGTAGCCCCGAGGGAGGGTTGGGTACCCTCCGGTCACATTGTGTGGTTTAGCATGGTCGGATCCATGGACTTCAATTCATACATCCCATTTTATGTTATTTTTGTCTTCCGCTGCATACTCGCTTTCTTGTTTAATTTATTGTATAATTGTATGTTGATTATGGTGTTTGTATCTTATCCCGGATAGAAATGGCAACTTGGTCTTTTCACATATTTTAATTAATTAAATTGAACAATTTGGGATACGAGCGTTTCAGGTCAAGCAGTAGATGACCGCCGGCAGCGGTGGTCATGTCTCCCCAGATTCGCCCAACTTTTGTTTCTAATTTCGATCCTATGCGGTTTTGGACCAGATTTTCGGACATAATCTTCACCATTAAGCAGGTCCAGGCCCCTAGGCTTCCCAGAGCACTATAAATATGACCGCTCACACACATTTTATGGGATCACAAACTTTTCTCACATACACACCTATAAGCCTTGAGTGCTTGGAGAAACTCTACTTCTCCAAGCTTAGAAATACATTCCTTAGGCAGAAACTCTGGAGGAATTTTGTGGGAGGCATTAGCAGTAGTCCAGCAAGGAGGAGTCAAGAAGAGGATCAACCATAGAGCTTAGAAGCAGCAAGAAGTTGGGTGTAGAACTCAACCCATTGCAAGGAGCTAGAGGAGGGCTACAAGAGATAACACTAAACCTTCTTTTGATTGGTCTTTGTTGATTATATGCTGATGCTTTTGATGATGTAAGTGGCCGATTTGTGCCATATTTAGAACTACGTGGCTTTGACCCCGGTCACTCGAGTACGTAGGTAGTCTCGGTTTTACAACGGGATGCAAGCCAAATCTTCTTCTTCTCCCCTTCTCTTTATTTTCCACACATGCACACTCGCACCAGGCACACTTGCATTTTAAAATTGCACATAGTCTCGACCCAACACGGATGGGTGCCTAACACCTTCCCATCTGTGACGAACCCTCGATCCCATGATTTTGGTTCGCCATGACCATGTAGCCTAAAGGAGTCACACAAAGGTTTTTCCCAAGTTTTTTCCTTAATAAAACTTGGGTGGCGACTCTATTGTCATGAGATTGACCCGAGGAAGAAGGTGAAAGGATTAGGTGAATAGGCCCAAGTAATTTTGGGTCAGGTATTCACAACATTACCATCACCAACACCTAAAACCTGTACCTACACAAGGATGTAAACACAGACCATAATTTGTTCACAAGTACATTGAACAAAGAAGGAAAAAGAAAAAAGTTGATACAAAAACAAATGAACTTGTTCCAAATCAAAATCATCCATGAATGTGCCCACTCTTAACATATAGTAGGTTAAACTGTTGTTACAAGTGAGACTAAGCTTACTATACAGTCTACTAATAATGCATTCGGTTGAATTATACAGCTACACGGAGTAGGTTTTACTCCACAGGCTACATTATTTTACCTACGAAGATGGCTAAACTAGAGAAAGTGTCCCATTCTTCCTGGGTGAATAGAAACACTGATGAAATTTAAGTCTCCCAAGAATTCATTCATTTTAAATCATGCAACGGATGATTCAGTACTTTAGGATTCTTTAAGAGTGATAAGAAATGCTTTTTATCTGACACAGACAAATGATCCTTACTATAAATCCAATAATAAGGATACATGCACAACCAAATCATGCTTGCTCAAGCTAGGCAATTCATGGATTTCCACCAATCCATATTAAGATAAAAGCTCAAACACTACTAATTTCTGCCTTGTTTCTTAGGGTAATTGCTTACGGACTCACGCGGTAAGAAAACTGTAAGGAATTACTTACGGATTAGTAACGGTTTACTTACGGGAAGGCTGTAATTCCATTTTTAATTACATTTGACTTTATAGTTATGGATTGCTTACGGAATACTCCGTAAGAAACGTTTCCTAACGGTTCACTTACCACCCAACCGTAAGGAAAGTGATAAACATAATACTTTCCAATTTCCTTATTTGAAGAGGGAGTTACAAACTAGCGGGCTTCTTTTAATTTTGCCCGTGGTCGTTTTCACCAAAATAAATTTCCCTCTAAAAAATTCACTCCCTCCCAATTTCACCAAAATCTCCCAATTTCATCAAACCCTATACCTTCAAATTGCTTCCCGAGCTGGTTTTCCCTCTTCCAAGAGCCCGCCGCCTGCTGCTGCCGTCTTCTCCATCGGTGAAACTGCCAAGAACACCGTCGCCAACAACGAAGTAGTCACTCAGAATCTCGTCTCCGTTATTAATAACGTAACTCTCTCCTTCCTTCCTTCCTTTCTTCCTTCCTTCCCCCTCTTTCCGTTTTGTGTTTCCGTTAAACCGTATCGATTTTGTGGCCGGAAGAGTACTGCAATTTTGTGGTTTCGATTTGGATGCGTGAAATTTGAAATTTGGAAGTAATTTGCTCTTCGTGAACTTTGATTCGTTGTTGTACATGAGGCTGGCGTTACCGGTGGATGCGAGCGAACGACCGGGAATCCTGCTTTATACAAGTAAGCTCACTTCGCTGTAACCTCCGCACTTGTAGTGTTTGCGTAATTTCCCTCCTCCAACTATAACTAGGACTCGACGCAAAAAAAACCATAGCCACCACGGATTCGGATTACATTAACCGACATTGGAAAATAACTCTATAAATATACCCCATGAATGCTTGATATGAGGTTCTGAAAGTATTTTTTTTTCTTTTGCTGAAACTGCAAAAAGTATTTGTTGTTTGCATCTGAATTATACTTTAGCATAAAAAAGAAAAAAGAAATGAGAATTATATGCTAAGAATTTTATGCAACTTTGTAGGGAGTATGTCAATATCGATAAAGAAAACACAGCGTACGTAATTATTATCACAAAATAGGAATTTGTTAAGTATTTTGCATGTATTAATTACTAATTAGTAGTTGACCCATTTCTATGCTATGATTTAACATTTTTAGCATGTTAAAGCATTCTGGAAGTTGCATGCAGGATGGTGGAATGACAAGCTATGCAGTTAGGTATTTTTTGCAATGATTTGATAGAGGAAGTTGCATGATAATTATGAGAATGGTTTTGTATGTATTGAATCCGAAGTCTAAAGTATGGTGCTATGTTGCTGTTGAGAATGATCGTAGGATAACTAAGAATATAAAGTTGAAAGTTGAAAATTTGCAGGTTTTTTAATCCTCAGCATAATCGTAGGATAACTAAGGATATAAAGAACTTTTACAAGGAAGCATGGCTGAAATGGGAGGAAGTGGATAAGGATGTTCGTAATGCACTTTGGAAGAAATTTGAGGTTGGTTTCAGTTACTCATCCTTAAATGCAAATTGCGGTTAGTACATGTCTTAAACTAACTTATGCTTAATTGAGCACCAAGCTTGACTTTTGGAATCTGAACTTTCTGCTCCCCAGCCCCTACCATGGTGATGCTAATATTTCCTTCTATACTTTTTTCTTATGCAAATTGCAGGGTAGACATTGCTGGGAGGCTTCAATCACCACTGAAGAGGTTCATTCTATCTACACAAGTACAGCAGCTGCAAAATTGAAGAGCAACTTATATCATGCAAGGAAAAAGGTAGAAGAAAAGGCAGAAAAGAAAGAACCACATGACATTAAGGAGCATGGCCCTGCTTGGATTCCTAAAGCTGCATGGGTTCGACTTTGTGACCATTGGGGTACTGAAGAATGGAAAAAGAAATCAGCCACCAACAGTACAAACTGTCTTTCCCAGAAAAATGGAACATTAGCCAGACATTCAGCAGGCTCTAACTCATTTAAGACCTTCAAGCATAAGTTGGTAAGCTAAAGAATATATCTTCCACATTGTTAATATTTCTATGTTTATATATATTTAATTTTTCCCTTTCAGGAGCGAGACAAAGGCAAGGAGATCACACAAATTGAGTTGTTTGATGAAACCCATAAAAGGAAGAGTGATGGGGAATATCTAGATCCTAAGATTCAAATAATCAAAGTAAGTAATCTGCTGCACTCTCTTACATGTTTGTAATTGGTAAAGATCTGGTCTTATTGGGTGGGTTGTCTGTGTCCTTTCTGTTCTTCTCTGTTGATTTGGCTGCCCTTTATTCATGTTTTACATGCCATAAATCATTTCAGAATTGAAAAAGCACAACCTTTCTTCTTTTTTTTTTCCTTTATTCATGTTGTCTGAGCTTGATTTTTGCGGTTGTTGATATTTCACCTTTTGGTCTTATAATCCTTAGTTTGCTTCTTAAACTTGTGAAATCTCTATGGTTTCGAGCTGCCTGCTTAGGAGGAGATGATTATGTAATGCCTTTTGTTATCTTTAACAAGGCTATCTGATCAGTGCTCCCTCTAATCATAATGGCAGAAACTCCTAGTGCTTGTTCAGTTAGTATATGTCTGTTGTACCCAATAGACCTTGCTATGTTAGATGCAACTTTGGTATTGTATCCAGCTTCAGGAATAGTTATACCATCCATTTGATTTATGCTTGGAAATGTTTCCATGAAATTGTGTTGGTAATTGATATGGTCTATGGTTTTTCATTTCATAATTCTTATGTTGCTTATTGGTTAACTACATAGATAGCTGTGTTAAGTTTATGATTTAGGAACCAGTTTGTATAGTACGTAGTAGTCAGAATTGAAAAAGCACAACCTCAGTTCCGGTGATATTAGACTAGACAATGATTTTGAGACTAACAATTATAGACTAGAGTCAGTTAAGTATGACTTGAGGGGATGAATGACAGACATGAAGTTCAACCATCATCACTAAGAAACAAGTAAAATTGCAGGATGCATAAACAATCACCAACAGCAATTGAGAAGGTGAAAACTCAGTTTCATTGAAGATTTAAACTTGGCAAGACTTCATTTTACAGAATATATGTTTTGAAGCTCCAAAATGACACAGGCACGTGCATTTGAAGCACTAATTCACAATCACCAAACCCACAATCTTCCCATTGCAGAGCAAAAATGAAACTTAGCTTTCCTCCAAGGCATTTTCAAGCTCCTTCCTCAGCTGCAGAGAAAAATCATCAGCGGCATCATCATCATCCCAAACATCCTCCCATTGCTTCCCCACTTCCTTGTCTTCTCCCTTATCAACCCACTTTACAACAAATCAAAACACACAAACAGAAAGTTTAAAACTTTACAGTCCCGTAAGTGATTAAAGCACCAGAATACCAGAATACGAATCTGCTTTTGGAGTATCGAACAAGAAACAAAGATAAAGAAGCAGAATGTAGTGTATTTTTCAATTAGTGAATGCACATAATGTGTATTTTTTTTTGCAGAATTACTGAATGCTCTCATGCACGGAATGTGTTTACATTTGAATTCGTGGATGTTAAATGCTTTGCTTTTCTCTGTGCTTTGTTGTAGGAAAAATATATTGAAGGGCTGAAATTCAAGTATGGGGAGGATTTAGCAAATGCCCCCTCTATTGATCGCTCATTATGGTTGGATTCTGTTGGAGGTATCAAAAAGGGTAGAGTGTTTGGGTCTGGGGAGCCAAGTAGGAAGTTTACAGAATCAATATATTCTAATGGTTCTGTAACTTCACAAAAGGCTGTTGGAGATGAGCCATTTGAAGTTATTGTTCAACGGGAGATTAATGCAGTCAATGAACAACTAGTGGATACTGTCAAGGAGCAGATAGTGGACACGGTAAAAGACACCGTCAAGTGTCAAATTGCAGACACAATAAGGTCTGAAATGAGGGAACACTTTGGGCAAATGATGCAGATGTTTTTAGCTCAAATGAACCCGCAGTTTCGGGCCCCTGAATATGTAACACGACCAGTGGTGATGCCTTGTGGAACTCGCCCTCTTGAGCAGCAGCAGTGGACAAACCTTCCATTTGGTCACTTGTCTTTTACCGGGCAGCAACAAATGATGCCTACTGTAGGTGCTTCTTCATCACAACCACGGCAACAAGCACTTTCAAGCTCAATTCCGACTTTTCCGAGTGTCTCTACAGCTGCTCCTCCGGTTGATCAACCAACATATGTTAATTTTCCCAACTCTATCCCAATGCCAAGTGGTCCTCCACCTCGTCCTGCTTCGAAGAACAATTCTGCAGGTTCTCACCAATCAACACATTGATTTATTAACTTGTATTATTATGTTGTATTTGTGGCTTTACGTTTTATTTCAATAAGGCAAGGAACTTGGTGCCCGTATGTATTTGTGTTGAGAATTTCAAATTCTTTGGAACAATGTCAGATTGTATGTTAACTTTGATTAATTAAGGTGATGAATGTTTGCATTTATTCTATTTTTAGTTTCGGGGTTCATGCGTTTCTGGGTATTTTGGGTTCATGCATTTCTGGGTTTCTGGGTTTCGTTTATTTTTTTTGAAATTTATTTATTTTTACTTACCGGATACTTACGGATTTGTTACGGAAAGCACAGTACTTTCTTACCGTTTCCTTACCGTTTTCTTACGGAAATATATACCCGCGAATGGGGCCCACTGTTTGTCTTGTTAACGAATACTTACCATTTCCTTACGGCTAAAAGCCGTTAGGAACGCGTTCTTACCGTTTGCTTACAGATTCCTTACGGATTACAATTTACTTGCGAACGGTTTGCTTACGAACCGTACCCGTAAGGAAACGGAAAGAAAATGGTAAGAAACATTTTTCCCGTAAGGATTTCGTAAGGAATCGGTAAGAAAACACATTTTCCTTACCGATTGCTTACGGGAGGCTGCCCAAAGAAACAGGCCAGAAATTGGTAGTGTTAACCATCATAAGTGGAAGAAAAACAGCCAGATAGACTAGCACATACCTCCTGAATGCCCAAAGCTATGCCGTGCATCATCTTGTTCTGCACAGGTCAGCACAACTAGACCACACAGAAGAAAAAGCCCCACCAACTCCACACACTGTATTACGAATAAGCCTGATGCAACAATTAAAAAAGAGCAGTGAGCAATGAGCAACTCCACAGATTTTCTCTTTGTGTGCGCAGGTGCACATCTGTATAAGTTCCTTTACGTTGTAGCTACAACAGTTAATCAATAAGAACGCAACCTACACAGGAATACTCAAATTTGAAGCAGCATATGTGAGGAGGAATGCTCCAACACATGTGAATGCTATGGTCCAGTCAGCAATTTTCCGCCTTTTCTGTTCATTTAGGACAACTACAGCGGTAAACAATTAGGAGAGAATTACTCCAGGCAGAACCTAGATGATGAAACACAATTCACAGGCAAACAAATTTAAAGAGTAATTATTTTCTAGCAAGGAAAAATCTAGAATTCAGACCTAACTTCTTTGGAATATACAAATTTTGCAGTCCAACATAAGACTGACCAATTCTGCCCGTTTTTTCCGGGTCAGTTACTTGTCCGGTTCAACTTTTCTAAAAATTCAGATAGGACTCCAGGTCGCAGTCCGACCGGTTGAACTGGTCAGTGCGGTTTTGATAACTATGGTTTGATCACATATGAAAATAACTAACAATAACGGTAGGAGAGTCAGTCTCATTTGGAAGAATTTTAGTGCCTAGTTTCGCTAATCCATAAATATAGATTTGTACTCTTCCCCACAGAGACATGTATTCCATAGAAAGGGAAACTGTAATGATTCAGTTTCACATCGGATGTGAGTGGGGAAGATCCGAAGTAACTATGCTTATGCTTAGTTATTAAGTTCAATTTCACAGCATTTATCTGTCCTCAAGAATTCTGTAATAAGATGGAAAGATCTTTGCTTCGTTGTATACTGTCTATACTTATACATTAAAGTTGGTGACGACTGTTTCTAGATGTGTCAAGTGGCAAAAAGAGGGGTTGGAGAGAAATAAAAAAATGGTGTATTGGTAGGTTTGCGCTGGTGTTTTTCTCTATGGGCTTTTTTTCTACTTTTTATATTTCTTTCCTTAATGTTTCAATTGTCATGATGGGTTTTCGTAATGTAATTTGCGTGTCTTACCAACATAATTGGACTAAGTAGTAAAGTTGGTTCGCTCTGGCCTTGAGTTTGCCTGACAAATGGAACTGCAACACATAAGCATGGAGATGGATTGCCAAGTGACATCAATGCTTTACATTCTAGAACACACATGATCACTGACTTCTTGTTGATGATCTAGGTTTTCTAGCTCAATCTTTTTATATCTATTTCTCCTTCTTTCATTTCAAGAGTTTGTAATAAAGCAGCTCATTTGGTTTGCCATTTACCTTTGTTTGATGTAGTAGCAAACAATTTGAGTTGAGTAATAAAGCTATCTTTTTCTTTAAAAAAAAAAAAAAGAAGCAACCTAGTTCCGCTTAACTGATATCTCGAATTTAAGTATTGACAAAACTCAATATATACATAACATATCTAAATAAAAACAACATATGATAAGAATTATATGTAATTAAGAAATCTCCGTCTTTGTAAGCTGCACTACTGATTCTTTTTTATAATTGTGATTTTAAATTTTAATGATATCCTTTCATAGGTTAAATGAAAAACGTAAATTTACAGTTTGTTAAGTGTAAAACACAAAAAAACAAAAAAACCCGAAGCAACGCTAGGCCACTCCTAGTCATACTTTAAATTCCCACTTGCATACAAGCTGGACTCATTGTCATCAACGACGATTGATTAGAATATTTAATCTTTTTTTTAGATGAACAGACGGTATAGATCAGAAAAGATTATATAGAGATACAGCAATATCTCAGCCAAAATAAGCACTGAAGCACTAAGATTTATTACAAGATGAAAAGCTAAAAACTTCATAGCTCTTAAACCAACAGCTTGAGGTTGATATGTGAAACTTGTAAAATTGCCAAAGGAATGCAGATCGAAAGGACTACAGGCATATTGAGGCTCCACAAATCTTAGGAAAAGAGGCATGTCCTACAACAACAGGAAGACTTCTGCACCCACTTGGAAGAGATAGTTGTTGTAGTTTCTATGAATGACCACGAGACGCTCAACAAAACAAATCTGCCTAAAAAAAGCAGAAATAAGTTGCATAAAAGCAATGGATATCTACCAGTTTATTAAAGGGTAGAGACAAAAGGATATAAACAAAGACTTTGGGGCTTGCCGCCGGCTAGGACACCGAACGGCAGCCCCTGCTTTGAGACGAGGTGGAGACGACGAAGGTTGGAGAGGGAGAGGAAAAAAAGCGGTGGAAGTGGTGTTGCGCTTAGTGTAACATTCATTTTTACCTGGACTGTTTAAGTTAATTTACAGTAATTTACCGTTGATTATTAATCTTGGGGTAATTAAATTATGGTAAATTGAGTATTGGATTCCGAAACCGAGCATAGTCCCATGCTCGGGATTTTTCTGCAGATTTTACGGACCAAAGTTGGGATTTTTCTGGGTCCGGGAATCTTCGGGAAAAGCCGGGTTTATTCTCGAATTATCGGACCAGAAATAAGATAAGTGGGTATACCGGATATTTTCTGGTCCAGGTGGGTCACACTTCACATGCAGCATAGTAACTGCATAATTGAAGTTCAATTATTCAGCCGCCAATCCCTATTCAGCCTGTGAACTACCTATTGCACATGTGATTCACCAGTGTATTGCACGCCTACTTAACTTCTTTTCCCTGCATATCTTCACACCAACATCACCACCAGCTTCTTTTCTTCCTCCCCTGCAAAATCGTTTCCTGCAATTCATTTGAAAAAAAAAAAAACAAACACAAAGACACACAGAGAACTGTGTCGTTTTGAGCAACACCCCTCTCCCCTCCTCTTTTCTTTTTCTTCTTCCTCACAGCGCCACACACCGCCGCCCTCACGCAGTCACCTCCCCACTGCCGCCACCTGCTACCGCCGCCGTCCGAGCCAACACCACCATCTACACCCTCTTCTTTCCTCCTCCTTCCTCTTCTCCTCGCCGGCCACCCTCCTTGCAGCCTGCCACCGCTGCCGAGACGAGACGAACCCGACTAGAGGTTCGCCCCGCTGCCGACCTTCCTCGCTCGCGCCGCCTCGCTCCTCCTCCGTCGCACCTGTGCCGTGTCCACCTCGCTCCGGTCGCATTTCCCCGAGTCGCTGCCTGCCTCACCGTTCCGTGCCGCGCCGCCAAGCTCAAGGTGAGCTGGGTTGAAGAGACGACCCGACAAGGCTCACGGGTCAAGTGCAGGCCGGTTGGGTGACCCGCGTGGGCTTGGGTGCTCAGGACCTGGGCCGAGCCGCGTGGGCCTTGACCTGTGCTGTTGCTTGGCCTGGGCTTGGGTAGTGTCTTGGGCCATACCAGGAGTGGAAAAATAATGGTTATAAAAATAAAGATGGAAATAAAAGCATGGGAATAATTCAAGGAAAAAAAAAAGAGAGTTTTGCAAAATAATTTTGGAAATATAAATGATATTTACGAGGATTTGGGAAAAATATAAGATAAGGGAAATAATTAATATTTTGGAATATGGAAATACTTTTGGGAAAATATAAATAACGTTATGAAAAATATTTTTGGAAAGGATATGATCAAAGTATACCGGAATAATATCCGGGAGTTTATTTTGACACCTAGAAATAAATGGTGAATGATGGTGATAACGGAAAATTAATCCGGGGAAGAAACCGAGCCGAGTTTATATTTAATTTACGGTATACAGTATTGGCATAACATTTGCATACCATCTTATATATGCATATTATTGATTGATATAGGAGTTGATAACGAACAATTTGCTGAGGAACCGGACTTGGAACTTGCTGGACAATTCCATAATTGATTATCGGCTAAGGTGAGGATGGATAACCCTTGTTATGTTGCCTGTAATACTTTGTGTGCTTTGTTGTTCGATTGAGCTGCTGAATTGTTGATTGTTGGCTAAATATCTGCTGTGAATATTATTGTTGCTTTTGGACTGTGATATTGATTCCTGGATAATATGCTGAGATTGATGTTGAACTATTGACTGTGGAAATTGAGAAAAAGAAATTGGAATATGAAATTGGAACTGGAATTGATTTGAGATGTTGTTATCATTGTCATGTGGAAAGTAGTGGTACGACCCGATGGTTGGAAATTAATTTTGGGATGCTATGGTCGGTTACTTGGTTTGTTGGCTTGTTGCCGGTGGTTAGGGTATACCAAATACCCAGTGGCTCGGATATGCCGAATATCCGCAGTGGCTCGGATATGCCGAATATCCGCAGTGGCTCAGATATGCCGAATATCTGGTTGGCATGTTGTTGCCTGAGGTCAGGGTATACCGAATACCCAGTGGTTTGGATATACCAAATATCCGGAGTTTTGAGATTGGATTGGTTGTTGACCTAGCATCCGGAATTAATTGATAACCAGGTACGACCCTAGCTTGTCCAGTGACGGGGGCCCGGAAGATAAAATTGGTAATAATAATTAAGCATTCTTTTGGCCTTGGCTCAGTTGTTGGGATGTGTTGTTGCTTGTCTGTGATTGCTTTTAAGTATTACGGTTGCCTGCATATCACTGTTTTTCCTTCGTCGGTGAGCACTTCGGACTCACCCCTCGCCTGCGGGGTTTCATCCCGTAGGTTAAGTTGCTTCGTAGTTCAGGTACGATGTTCGATGGCTGCTGCTTTCTCCACCTGACTCCGGATCCATATCTCCGCTGCATGTGCATACAAGTCTTCCGCTGCTGTGTGTTATATGATGCTATATTGCTGAATTCCTGTGATATGTATATTACTGATACTATCTGCTGCTACAGCCGTGAGCACTGTGTTTGGATTGAATAATGGTCCCCGTGTACGGGTGACGGATGTTGTTTATAATGTATTTGGATTTACTGTGTAGTATTTTGACTACGATGTACTGTCTGTTCTATCAATAAGAATAGTTTCGGCACGTGTTTACTGTATTACGGTAAATACGGGTCGGGGCGCTTCACTTAGAATATTTAATCTTATTCTAGTCCATACTACAACTTGGGGGAAGGCCCTAGGCGTCATCTGTATGCTATTCAAAATGTAAATTAACATTGTTTTGTCATTTGTGAATCTTACTGGTTTTTGTTTAGACTTAGTGGTTGGTTGCTGTGTTTTTTTCTAATGTAAATGGCCCTGACTTCGTAAATGCTGGTGTCAATAAAAGTTATCGTTAGCATAAAAAAAAAACAATAATGCTAGAGTTACTAAGAGTTTTCTACTAAGAGAGTTTTACAAATATATGTGTCATTGTCTCATTGGATAGATTTATTAAGTATCCACATCATCTTCTCTTTTGATTTATTATTTCTAAAATTAGATTTTTACCATAAAAATTCTTTCCCCACCTCACGATTTGAGGATCTCGTAAATTAATTTATTGCCATATTAGTGTTTTCATTCAATTCCTAAGCCTATATTCCTTCTTCTCTAAAAATATTCCCTTTTAAATTTTATTTTATTATTTGATGAATTTGTTTCCACAACAGTTTTCACTTGAATTTGCAATAAGAACCCAAATTTCTGCATTCAAATGCCCTAAATCCTCATATATCACATCTAATTCCATTGATTTTACGAAAAAGAAAAAATTATACTAAGGATTTATTCTCTCCTGTGAGGCTCCAAAAATTTTCAAGAATATGTTCAATCTGAAACCCTAAATCCATTCCAAATCCATAACTTATTTGCTCGTAGTATGAATTTGAAGTGAAAAAAGACAAGGAAAAAAAAAAACACCCACAAGTTTATCCTTTTTGGAACCACCAAGAATGAAAGATGAGGAATTAAATTTTTTTTTCAAAAAACGAGACAAGAAAAAAAGAGAGAGAATAACACTGGATGGATATTCTAAAAAAAAAAAGAAAAAGAAAATAACTGGATAGGTAAAGAACTGTTATGGAAGCAAATTAATTAATTTAGAGAGGTCCTAAATCGTGGATTGGTAAAGAAATTTTTATGGTAGAAAATTTAATTTTAGAAATAATAAATCAAGAGTAAAGATGACGTGGAGAGTTAATAAAATTATCCAATGAGATCTTGCCACATATATTTGTAAGACTCTTTTAGTAAAAAACTTATAGTAACTCTAGCATTATTAAAAAAAAAAGGTATTTCTTAATATTGTCCAGTAATGTACATAGAATAAATTGCATATATACTATCCGATTAGGCAGGAAAAAATTAACACTGATAATAGGTTCGGCAAATAAACAGTATGAACTTCATCTCGTTACTAAAAAATTTAAATTTTCTAAACAGTTCAGTATTAACGAAGGCCTTTCACAAGGATAGGTAATCATCTCTCTAGGGTTTTCTCTTTTCTCTCCTTCTCTTAGAGAAAATCCTAGATCTACAACTTGGGACTGCCGCTGATTTTCTTCCGACGGTGAGCTCCCACCAAAATTTCTTTCAATTAGTTAGTTTTTTTTTTGTTTTTAGTTTCGTTGGTTTACCCCCACTTTTGTGGGTTTAGTCTCGCTTTTTTTATAGTTGGTTACTCTCCTTCTAGAGTTTTCTCACCTTTTTTGGTGTTTCAAATAAGCTATGGGAGCCAAAAGTCATGGAGGAAGATTCGATTTGAAGAACGATTCTCTATCTACAACAGAAATTTTACCAACAAAGGGATATTTTCCCCCGCAGGTATGTCTCAAATTTACCTGTTGGCATGGTGGTTGTTGCACGGACCATACTGGATCTGATGCTCGCAAGAGTAATGTGCCTCTGTAAATCCTCAATTGAAGGAGACAAAGTACGTTGTGTCTGATTAGGCTGGAAAAAATTAACACTGATAATTGGTTCGGCAAATAAACAGCATGAACTTCATCTCGTTACTAAAAATTAAAATTTTCTAAACAGTTCAGTATTAACGAAGGCCTTTCACAAGAATAGGTAATCATCTCTCTAGGATTTTCTCTTTTCTCTCCTTCTCTTAGAGAAAACCCTAGATCTACAACTTGGGGCTGCCGCTGATTTTCTTCCGGTGGTGAGCCCCCACCAAAATTTCTTTCAACTAGTTAGTTTTTTCTTTTTTGTTTTTAGTTTCATTGGTTTACTCTCACTTTTGTGGGTTTATTCTCGCTTTTTTGAGTTGGTTACTCTCTTTCTGGAGTTTTCTCACCTTTTTTGGTGTTTCAAATAAGCTATGGGAGCTAAAAGTCATAGAGGAAGATTTGATTTGAAGAACGATTCTCTATCTACAACAGAAATTTCACCAACAAAGGGATATTTTCCCCCACAGGTATGTCTCAAATTTACCTGTTGGCATGGTGGTTGCTGCACGGACCATACTGGATCTGATGCTCGCCAGAGTAGTGTGTCTCTGTAAATCCTCAATTGAAGGAGATAAATCACGTTGTGTATTTTTATGCAGTAGGTTAAGAAGAATTCTTATGTTGAATTTTTCTTATGCTTTTGTTATATTAGATCTTCAACTATGCAATTTCAGATCTTTAGATCTGTTTATATGAATGAATAATGCTTCTTTTTCTAAAAAAAACGAAGGCCTTTCACGCTTATTTTATATATATTCAGAGTTTCAAACCCACATAGTAACAATGCGGGTTTGGTCTAAATAATAAATAATTTGGTTCTGCATAAACTAAATTTTAGGTTCAAATCTTTATGTATATAGAATTTTTTTATTGAAAGACTCATTTATCATCATCAAATGTAGTCGGGGTTAGATCGGTAGAGGGCTGGATGCAAAACTGTAGATTACAATGAGAAATAGAAAAAGAAAAAGTTTCAAACCAAGGACAAAAAATTGGAAAAGAAACTCCAAACGGGTTCCATGTGACAAAAATAATGCATTGTCTTACAAAATTCCAACAAAACCATCAGAAGATGCCCCTTCCTAAATAGAAGACAAAAAACTCATGATTCAATTGCTGCCAAATAAGGTAAGAATCTTGGGGCTGGCCTGATCAAGAAATTAATACTAGTGTAGAACAAAATTGAAAATTAAAATGTAATCTAGCATCCGAATCAGCCAATGTGTACACCAATTGTGTATGGATTCTTCATTTTATAAGATTACAACAAGGCAAGTGGTAAAATTTTATATTGATGAGGGACCCCACCAGTTCTTCAACATAATTTATCAAACTTATTGGATTATGATGGGTTGATTACATTTTCACCCCTTGAATTGTAGTCTTATTTTGACTCACCACCTGAATTTTTTTTTCATCAATTAACCACCTGAACTTTCAATTTCATTCAATCAACCACCTCCGTTTGGGCTGTTTGGACTTCCGTCATTTAGTTAACGGAATGAACAGATATGTGACATGTGTCAAAATCCTAACCCTTGCTTCAAATCATGACATATAATATTATCAGAGAAATTATGAAATATAATTTAAAAATTACAAAACAAAATTTAAAAAAAAAAGAAACCAGAAATTTTTTTTAAAAAAAAGAAGCCAGAATTTTTTTTTAAAAAAGCCAGAAATCAAAAAAAAAGAAACCAGAATTTAAAAAAGAAACCAAGAAATCAAAGAAAAAAAAAAGGAACCAGAACAACAAATATTGTAAAAGAAAGAAAATAAAAGGGGATATTGTTCAATTAAATAGACTTCATTATCAATTAATTCTTGCTCTGCAATTATTATTGGAAAATTAGCAAACTTTCCAACAAAAGGCAAGGTTTGCATGTTAGTGTAATATGCCCAAAAGCCAATCATTGATGATGATTTGTAGTCATGTATACACATTAAGGTTATTCCAATAAGTATCGTTTATGAGATAAACGCTTGCACATACTTCTAACCCTAGAATATTTCATATTCTTAAATGTCCCTAGTCGATTATTATTACGGATGGGTTGTAATAATAAATTAAGACTAGCGTATGTTGAGAATTGCATATGTGATATGAATTCTACATACGGGTAGAAGTTGGAGAACTTGTGGACTGGACCGACCCACATAAGAACCCTACATGGAACGTTATATGTATGTCATTATTGGTTCTTATAGATGTATTGTCCTCCGACCTGAGATCGTCAAGGTATCCAACATATGAATCATGTGCTTTGATATTATTCCTAGTCACCCGTAACTGGGTGGACATAAGGGTAATCATTGGGTATATGATGATTATGTAGTGGGTTTTGATTGATGAAGAGGGGATTTGTCCGACCCATATAACGGGTATATTATCGGATGGTTTCTTGGTAGAGTTGAACTGTTAAATGCATGGCCATGCTCGGATTGGGTGATATGGTGATATCACGGGTTTCCGTTTTATACAGTTAACTCGGGGGTCAAGAAACATAGATTAAACATATACGAGATTGACATATTCCATGTCTCGTGTTTGATCTAGATAATGGGACGAAAGGACGATGACATATTCCGAGGCATAGAGAATCAGTACTGATCTTGTCGTTCGGGTAGCAATGATGTGTTGCTAGACGCCGCTCTTTGCTTATAATTGTAAAATGAGATTTTACAATTATTGTCGGACGTTACAAGTGCCTACAGGGTCACACACATAGAACCGATGATTCGAGCAGAAGGTTGAACCGTGGTTGGACCATGGTTAGACCGGGTGTGGTTGGACCGTGGTTGAACCAGGGTCGTTTTGGGATCAATAATTACATGAATTATTGATCAGACATGCTTAGGTGGAGTGTTATAATCTGATTGAGTGAGTGGGAGACAATAGTGATGAGGGTCATCACTAATGGTCCACCTTGTTGGCCATTTTGCCATTGACTAATGGCATTTTGTGTGAGTGGCTTTGGGGTCTTCTTGATCAGATCATTCCCTCCCTCTCTCACGTTTTTGCTTTAGCATTTCAGAGAAAAACACACCTCTCTTCTTCTTCTTCTTTGTGAAAGAAAAGAAGAACACCAAAACACCCAAAACACATAGCTTCCGGTTTCTTGTTGCTAGCACATCAGTCCGGGGAGCTCGAGGCTTGATTCGTGTGACGATTCCAAGCTGGTCACGGTTCGTGTGGATACCGTAGAGGGGCGAAGCTTTTGTCTGGCTCTAGCTGATTCGCTAACACAAGTTAGGTGAAAGATCCTAACCTTTCAGGTATGTAAAAATTCTTATACTGTTTATGCATGCTTCACTTGGTTCTTGGTTGAGTTTCCTTGTTTCCGCTGCATATTGTGCTTGTTATGAGTGTCATAATAGTCTAGGGAAACTTACAGTGGTAGCGGATCCTCTTGTGAAGCTCTAAACCGGATTTATGTGCATATGTTGATATGTTCATGCATATATATATATGATATGTTATATGTGATGTAGCATGATCATTATATGTTGATTTCAATTATATATATATATTGTTGTTGGATGTGTCAAAAGTGTTTTGACAACATGAACTTGATTGGTATGTGATATCAATCAAGGTGTTCTTGACAGTAAGTTGAAAGAGTTCGACTAGGAAAAACCGAATGTCGGTTTGTGTATTGAACGATTGTCGTTCAAGTAAAGTTAGGCCATAACATCGATGTTGGTGAGACCAACATCGATGTTGGCATGAAGTTTAGCCTTGGCAGAACCTTCATAACATCGATGTTGTGTGACAAACATCGATGTTCTGATTAAGTTTAGCCTCGGCCGAATCATGCAAAATTCTCAAAACATCAATGTTTAAGAGTTAAACATCGATGTTATTTGAGCTCGGCCAAATTGTTTTGAGTTTTAGAGCTCCAACAACATCGATGTGTGAGTGTCAACATCGATGTTCTTGACTTCCAGAACCCAAACATCGATGTTTAAATGTTAAACATCGATGTTATAATGCTACTGCCAAGATATTGAACTTTCAAGTACTCAAAACATCGATGTTTAAGTGTTCAACATCGATGTTCTTGAGCTACTACCAAATGGTGGAGTTCAAGTACTCAAAACATCGATGTTTAAGTGTTCAACATCGATGTTCTATGCATTCGGCAACCTCCAACATCGATGTTTGAGTGTCAATATCGATGTTTTGCAGATTCGCAAACTCCAAACATCGATGTTGAAGGGTTCAACATCGATGTTGTGGAACCTAGTAAATTCAACTGCGAATTCGGGGTAGAAGGAGGCCGAATTGGTGTCTAGCCTGAACAGCAAAGTTGTAGCCCTACTTCTTAGCTTTCCAGGGCCACCAAGTTTGCACAAATCAGAGCTCTAAAGCTCTGGATATGGCCGAAATGCTAAGTGCTGCTAAGTAGTTGGGAGAATCAGATTCTCAAAACATTGATGTTTAAGTTAGACATCGATATTCACATGTATTTGGTTTCCAAACTTACATGACATCAATGTATGATTTATCAAGAACAAGCATTTGATGTGCTGGAATTATATGTTGATGAAAAATATTAAGTTCTTAGTTGCCTTCCATGATAAGCACTCATCAAGCTTAAGATCAACAATTGGTAGTTCTCTGCCAAAGCAAGGTGCCATTGTTTATCCTAAGAAGGTGCGAGTGGATAATTGTAATATCTC